>PVLC010028703.1:0-20719 GCA_004027655.1 Graphiurus murinus
TGTCTGTCTGTCTGTCCATCTGTCCCTTTCTCAGAATGAAGGTTTCTTTTCTTCTTTCTAAATTACTTTGTTCCCTCTGTGCAAAGCTGATATTTCCTGAAGCCATCTTGGTTCAGCATTATCTATGCAACTCAAGAGTTTTCTGGAACATAACAAAGCTAAGGAGATATCTCTGTACTAAGAATTGCTCAGAATGATATAAGGTGGGGAGTGTAGTTTTTTATCAGAATGATGCTAGGTGGATGGAAAGGCCTTAGGAAGCATTAATCAGATTAATTTTAACTTATATGCTGTTCATTTTAAATTCTAAATGCATTTCTAATGGGCTTAGAAATAATATGCTTTATAAAATTTTACAAAATCTGGGTGCTTCATAAGTTGCCAGTAGTTCCAAACAAACGCACTGTTTTCAAAATAGTCACCAAGGAAAGCTCTGTGCTTTTTTCAACAATTGTTGGAACCATTTCAGAGTTTTCTTTTCAAATTGGTATCATTGTCAGTTTGGGCTCTTTTTGTTCTCTGCTTTTTCAGTTTTCCTCTCCCACACACAGAACAAGTTCTGTGTAGTCTATCCCTGACTTTGACCAAAAATGAAGTATTTAAAAAAATCAATTACCTGCTCATTATACATAGCTCTGTATACTTCAAAAACAAATTCTGTGTCCCTATTTCTGACCCATCCTTAAATACTGAAGACCTGCACCACTGAATAGTTATATATTTTAAATGTTCTGCACGTTGTTAAGGACATTTCAAAGGAAGAGCTCTAAAGACATTTTAAATGTCAGTAATATTTAAATAAGTGAATAATTCCCCATAGTGAATGCTCTCAAAGAAGAAAATTACTTTTGGTACTTCATTTAAGAATGTTTGTTAAAAGATGGGAAAATTAAACTATACCTATACTTCACATGCACACGCACACACACACAATGCATGTGTTTGGGAATATATAATTTTTAAATTTCTTGCATGTTTTTAAGAGGAAAGGTAAAATTGATAGACATCAGTAGAAGAAAAATTAGCATGTAAAATGTCATGGGAAGAAACACTTGCTGTGAAAGCAAAAATGTAAAAGAAATTTGACAGATTTCTTTCATAATTTTTATCCATAAAAGCAGTAATGTTCAGAAATAAAAATGTGAAAATGCAATTGCATTTCAATATTTTTGACACATTTAAAGCTTCAGCTCCATAGTAAACATGTCAAGAATCTAAAAACTTGAAACAGCCTTTTCTTTTTCTAATAATTAGTTTCAAAATATATTTTATTCCATAATTTGAGTTGCTTTAATTAGTAAAATTTTAGGAACAGGTTTTAACTTTATAAATTTTAAATTTCATACCTTAGTGATATACTCCTGAAAGCTGCATTGACATTTTATCTAGATGCTTGATTTTGTTACATACCACTGAAAATTCAGGAATCATATATGCACTAACCTTTCACTCCCAAAGCATGCACATAGGTACTCTTCAATAATTCAAAGAGCTTTCTATAATGATGAAGTCATACCAATGAACTCAATAGGAAAATGTTTAACATTGCTAAATAAAACTTAAATTATTCACTGTAGAAATCAGGCATAATAGATCAAGAAAAATATATTTTGACTGTTCAAAATATTTTGCTTTTTCTTATGCCAATGCGTATTTCTTAAATCACAGTGACAGTTTTTTTCTCTTTTGTTGGGAGTACATGACAGCTAGTCATATACTGGAGCAGGTGCAAAAGATAAATGCTTTCCTATTAAAGTCAAGACTGTCAGCATTCCATGTGCAATGATGGGCAGGCTTCCATCATTTTTGCATAAGGCATCTCTTGGGAAAGCTATCACCAGACTTTATTACAATACTATCAACTTATTTCCACCTCAAATTGTTATTCTCCAAAGGCATTCAGCTAAGCTGCACTTTGCTTTTTTAGACTCACTGATATATAATGAAAGAAAAAGTCAAACGGAACACAGAGAACAAGGTTATTAATAATTTCATTTAACACTAAACAAACTCAAAACTAATCCTGTCAATATAGTATTATGCATTTTGTAATTATGATAAGATGATAATTATTTTTATAGAATGACAATTATTAAGTCCGACTATTTAAAATAACATTAAAAACTGGAAAAAGATCAATAAATGACTTTTATAGAAATAGAATTATGGTAGATTCTAAAATAAATTAATTAGATCCAGTCAGGAGACTAATTGAAAATATTATAATTACAACCAAGTAAAATTTCTTACTATGGCTTAATATTTCTTATTTCCTTTGGTGTTCATTTATAAAAGCACTTTTTAGATAATTATAAATCAAAAGCCATATTCACATTCTATAATTAAAGGATGATTTTTTTCATAATTTAATAAGAGTGACATGACATTCTATAGCAGATAACACAACCTGTCTGGATTGTTTTGAGCAAATATGCTACATTAGAATTTGCTATGGGGAAAGAAGAAAAAATTAAATTCCCCCAAAGACATCAATCAATGATTTTTTGAAAGGTATGTGAAAATGACCATATGTAGAAACTTAACAAAAAATAGACATACTTTTTAACATTCTAAAAATGTTCATGCTTTTGAGATATGAATCCTTTAAATAAATATGATATATTTAAACCTGGAAATAGTAATCTTATAGTCAAAACAAGCATACCCTTTAGTTTTTTTCCCTAATATTTCTACATTAAAACATCCTACTTTTACCTAGAATTATAGAATAAAGTGTTGGTCTGTGGCAAGTTTAATGCAATTTTAATTTCTCAGCTCCACCTATCTGTTCACTGTATCTTCATGCCTGCTCTGTTTTCAGCAGAAGAATGAGGCTGATTAGAATTATATGGCAGGTGTAAACCCCAAGACAGATACTGAAAAATAATTATCACCAAAGACACATAAAGGCAAATCGAGGGCACTATAACATCATTTTTTCACAGTGGGTTTCAGCTCCCACTCTAAAATGAGCTCAAACTCCAGAACACAACTGAAGTGCAAAGAAATAACAAGAGACAGAAGAGTAACAGTCTCATTTGTAGATGGCTTCTAATGGGGAAAAAGGCACAGGACATTTTGGGATTACTTGTTTTCACATTGCTGTTTCAATGTGTTCGGTATAGCTTGGATCTTGAGGGTCCCCCAAAGGGCCATGAGCTGAAGGCTTGGTGGCCAGATCTTTTCTATCAAAGGAATATTTTGACTTGGGCGCCATGTTGTAAAATTGCCATTGTGTGCTTGTATTTTTGTAAAGATAGCATTTCCAGGAAGTGAGTGCTAACTCCTCCCCCTCCCCTTCAGCCAATGGGTAAACATTGTGAGGCTGTGTTCCCATCAATAAGAGCTCAGCACAGAAGCCTCACGAGGAGAATAAAATGCCAGCAAGCTTCCTCCATGTTGTTCTTGCACACCTAACCTTACTGGTGGCAGGATCCCTTTTTGCAAAAAGTAAAATTCGCCTTGCCAAGCTGCTTTCAGATGCATGTCTTTATTTATTTTTGATGATGACATAAAATTTTACTTCTGGCACTGCTGGGAGGTGGTGGAACTTTTAGGAGGTGGGCCTAGTGTAAGGAAGTTAGTGTGGTGTGCCCTGGAAGAGGATATTGGGACTCCAGCCCCTTCTCCCCTATTTGCTTCCTGACCACCATGGTGAGTAGCTTTGCTCCACCATGTGCTTCCCACCATGATGTTCTGCCTCACTATAGGCCCCAAACCATGGAGCTAAGTGACCACGAACTGAAACATCTGAAACCATGAGCCAAAATAAGACTTTTCTCCTTTAAATTTGACTTTTTCAGGTGTTTTGTCACAGTGACAGAAAGTTGACTAACATATTGCACAAGGTAGAACTCAATCTTTGATCCAATATATGTCTTGATGGAGTTATAGCCACCTTAACTTAGACAAATTTAGTTTTTTCTAGCTCAAGTAATCTTGGGGAAAAACTTCTAAATTTAAAGAATCAAGCTTTAATCACCCTATAACAAGTGGATAATTTTTTTTCACAATTTTTTATACTATATGTCCCACATCCCTAAGTTCAGCTAAAGCTATATTAGTTGGGGTTGTTGGTCTGTGGCAAGTTTAATGCAATTTCAATTACCCAAAAGAACAAAAATTTTTGTTTTGTTTTGTTTTGGCACTGGGGATTGAACCCAGAGGCATTCCACCTCTGAGCTACACCCCCAGCCTTATTTTATTTCTTTATTGGGAAACAGGGTCTCACTAGGTTTCTAAGAGCCTTGCTACATTGCTCAGGCTGACTTTAAACCTGTGATTCTCCTGTCTCAGCCTCCCAAGTAATAGGGTTACACCATACCCAGCTACTATATTAGGTTTTTCTTTGTGTGTGTGTAGTACTGGGGGCTGAATCCAGGAGCATTCTACCTCCGTGCTACACCCCCAGTCCTATGTTTTTATTTTTTATTTTGAAGCAGGGTTTCACTAAGTTGCAGAGAGCCTCACTAAGTAGCTTAGGCCGGCCACAAACCCAGATCCTCCAGTCTCAGCCTCCCAAGTACTGGTATTACAAGTGTGCACCACCATGCCTGGCTTTAATTAGTTTTATATAAAAGTACTACTTCAAGTATAAATAATAGAGACTATTTCCAAATTTTGTTTAACAGGTAAAAGTTTAAAAGGTTGGTAAAATAATTATTAATTAATATATTGGCACCTTACTGAATTTTAATGAAGAAACTATTAGGTATTGAAATAAGTCTGGCAAGCCAGGCGTGGTGGTGCACGCTTGTAATCACAGCATTTGGGAGGCTGAGACCGAAGGATCCGGGTTCGCGACCAGCCTCAGCTACCTAGTGAGGCCCTCTGAAACTTAGTGAGACCCTGTTTCAAAATAAAGAATAAAAAATAGGGCTGGGGGTATAACTTGGAGGTAGAATGCCCCTGAGTTCCATCCCCAGTACCGCAAAAAAAAAAAAAAAGAAAGAAAGAAAGAAGTCTGGCATAATTTTATTCTATTAAAAACCCTCTGAAGTTCTTCCAAAATTCTAAAGATCTTTCATCTTTTTTTAAAAAATAAAAATTCCTACAATTTTAAAAACACATTTTATTAATTTGATTTGGTCAAAATTTCATCAACAGATTCTTATAATCTTAATCATTATCTCAAATTTACTATTGTAGTTAAGATTTTAAATAGTGGAGCTCATTTTTGTAATAACAAATACAAACAGAATTAGAGTATTTAGTTGTCTGGTAACAATGATGAGAAAATAATGTCAGACCCAATCATAAGGTATGACCTATAAACCTCAGATCATACATAAATTTATAAGTCAGCTGCTTGAACATTCTATATTGATACCATTTTCTGTTCAAAAGGAAGAATATGAGGATTGTGCACTAGCTAGAAAAGAGATTGTTAAGAAGTTTTTTTTAAAAAAAAAAAACTTTTATTTATTTTTAATTGAATTGAATTTTTGTAAGGAATTTAAAAAATTTTTATAATGTGCTTTTATTGGTGCATTATAGTGTACATCATAATATAAATCATGTTGAAAATGACATACATGCACACAGTACTTGATGAGCTCCCCTTCAGTCTCCCCATATTCCCCCTTCCCAATACAGAGTACTGAGATTGACGTTGGTATATTCACATATATACACATAGTTGATGGTAGTATTTCCATTAATGAACCTCAATCTTCCTCCTCCCCTTCCCTTAGACCGCTTCTCTGGCTCCACTGAGGTTTCTCCTCCATTATCTGAATTCCCTCTTATATCCCAATTACTCCTTAGCTTGTACATATTAGAGAAAACATATGACCATTTTAAAAAAGTTTAACCATAAAATATTATTTAAACAGCTTTTCAACCCATATGATCTCAAATTACTGTACAAGTCATAATGCAAAAGTAATGAAATACTCCACAAAAAATGTTGAATAGAATTTAAAATTTTAACTTAAGTGAATTTGGAAGTTCGATCATTCTCAAAGAGACTGTGAGGATGATTAAAATCTCGAAGGAAGCCTGAAAAAAAAGGACATTCATTACTGGAAATATAATACAATGTTAATTCTTAAGTTTAATGTTCAGACTTGAGAGCTTAAGTTCAAGGCATTACATCAATTTTTATAGAAATGTAACATTTCCAACTCATGATTCATCCTTTAAAAAACTGTATATGGGTAATGATGATTATAAACTCAAATTAGTCACACACACACACACACACACACACACACACACACACATACACACACATACACATACACAGCAGAGTAAATTGTGAATGAAATGCTTCTTCAGTTACCCAAAAGAACATAAATGATTTATCTCCTCCTGCCAAGAAGAAAGGGAATTTGTGGAAAGTTCACGAAGGATAGTTTTTACCCACCCTGCACTAAAGTTGGAGAGTTCACTCAGTACAAATATTCCCAGAAAAGGTTCACTTTGGCTGTAAAGAAATAATCTATTCCAGAAGGTAACTTCATCAGTTTAACTTTACTTCTGCTACGAATGAGAAAAGTCCCATCAAAGCCCATCTCTGTGTGGCAGCAGCTATTCTACAGAAGGCTGCCTTCCTAAGGAGAGTTTCTCATATTCCTCACTGAATCTCCTCAGCCTCATCACACCATTTCTCATCTCCTCCAGTACCGTTCCTGGTCACAACCCCATTTGCTTTTTCATCTCAAATGTCTACTTCAAAGTATTTCTCTACATTTTATATAAGTCAAGCCCAGCTGAAAACTGTACACACCATCTCGGTCAGGTCTAGTGCAGTTCCTACTCCTTTGAGTGACCTAAAAATCCCTACATAACCTCAGCCCTGTGTTTGCCTCCAGCTTCTCTAACACCTAAGCTCTGTCTCTACCTCAGAGTCTAGTTCCTCTCTCCCCCAACTCTTCTCTTGGCTGACTTCTTAGGGTATTTTGATCTTTGATAAACCCCAGTCCCCAAGGGAAGTCTTTTCTACTTATCTTAGTCCCTCAATTTCAGTCCCCTCTTTACTTCTAGCAGTATCTCAATTTTCAGTTTTTCTCTTGCTTCTTATTTTTTTTCTATCTTCTTTGAAATATATGCTCCCTAAAGGCAGAGATCTTTGCCTATTTTGTTCAAATTGTATCTACAATACTTGGTGCACAGGAAAAATTTGGTAAATGCTTGTTCATTCAACTCCATCCTACCCTGATTTAGCCCATTTAGAGCAAAATGAACCCATCATTTACTCACTTTTATCATCACTATTCAAGTCAATGTGTGTACCTACTGAATCCCAGGACTGTAAGGTGCTGCTAGTTCACCTGTTTCTTACAGAGTGCTTATTATGTGCTCAGCACTGTTATTAGTGCTTTACATATGTTATCTCCTGTCACCACAACTGTATGCATGTGGAACTATTTTACAGGTGAGGAAAGAGATACAGAAAGGTTAATAGTGTGCCCAAGATACTACAAACAATAAGTGACAAACCTAGGATTCTGCATTCAAAACACAATTAACATAAACAACAAACTAAACAAAACAAAAAACACCAGAAACCCACAATTTCCTCCTTGCCACAAGTACCAGGAGAGAGGGAAAGTAAAATGAGCTGGAAATTCAAGAGGAAAGAGAACATCAGCTTAAGGGAGGCCAAGAATGTTAGTTTAGAGATGGCAGTTAAGTTGAGCTTTGAAAAACAAGTTACAGTTTTAACTAGTGAGTACCAAGAATTGGTGCCGCAGGCCATTACCAAAAAGAAAATACAGTGAACCCACAGGTTGAGCGGAAGAAATACTAAGTGTGCCCAGGAAATAGCAATGGTAGAGTTAATATGTCTTATCCCATTTCTTGAGCCCTAACTGAAGATCCTTTCCTCTCTCACTATGGAACTTAACTGGGGCTGAAAAAAGGAATGAAAATTCAATCAGGATTTTAAAATTATGGTGATAATTACTGTAGACTAAGTTATTAGTAACACCTCTTTTTAATGATCTGGTTTTGGTGCCTAATCCCTCAGCAATTGGGTTTTACGTGTTCTGATGGCAGGCGCCATCATAATCTTACTTTCATAAGAGGGGTTATGAGAGCTGTCATGGTTAGACATAGAATGCCCCTGAAGGGCTTCTGTATTAATGTCCAGAGTTTGTGTAATTAAATCACGAGAGTCGTAAACTCATCAGTAGATAAATCCTTTGTAATGGTTTATCTGGGTGGAAAACTAGGCCTGTGGGGTGTGACTGGAGAATGTAGGTCCCTGGGGTGTGCCTTAGGGATTATGCTTGTGTCTTTCAATCCCCTTGATTGCTGTCTCTCTCTCTCTCTCTCTCTCTCTCTCTCACTCTCTGGATTCCAGCCTCCATGATGTGAAGGGGAACCCTTACGCTCTCCCTCTCTCCTCTCACCACCATCCCCTGAGCCTCAGATCCTGGCCTCACACGGACTGAACCTAGAATCTCCAAGAAACTATGAACAAATATCCCTTCCTCTAAGTTGTATGTAGTCAGGCTTATTGGGTCTGGCAGTGAGAAAGCTGAACGAGACAAAAGCAAACTCTGAAAATGTCAAAAGAAGGAGGCCAGAGGAGACTAGAGAGAAGCCAGGCAGTGTATTGGGTGATGTCAATAGATAGTGACAAAATACTGTCCAAGCCCTCGAAAGGCTTATATTCTGATGCAGAGATGATGACTGGTATAAATTCATACAACAGAGTAAATATGCTAGCGGAAATTCAAACAGTTACAAGTGCTCAAATTCTGTAAAACAAAATTATTTAAAAATTAACTCAAAAGTTAATTAAATTATACTGGTATTTTTCTTTCTTTCTTTTGTGTGTGTGTGTGTGTGTGTGTGTGTGTGTGTGTGTGTGTGGTACTGGGGATTGAACTCAGGGGCGTTCTACCTTTGAGCTATACCTCCAGCCCTATTTTTTATTCTTTATTTTGAAACCGAGTCTCACTAAGTTGCGGAGTGCCTCACTAGGTAGCTGAGGCTGGCCTCGAACCCGAATCCTCCGGTCTCAGGCTCCCAAATGACAATGGTATTTTTCTAAAGTATTTATGTACAAGTTTTTCAGGACTACACCTAGTAAAATTTCTATGATGAGCACTTACAAAATAAAGGCTTCACCATAGTTATTTACCCACAATAGTGAAGAGTCTCATCTAAAATTTTATTATTGTGGGTACCATGAATTTCTCTCAGTGAATAATCTAGCTCAGCTTTTGCTTTTCATGTTCCCTGCCCGTGGCTTTCTATAATAAAAGTTCTTGAATTGGAGAAATTTATATAACATTTTCTCTGTTTCAGTAAGGAGCAGTTACCTTCAATTCTTCCTACACATTCCCACTAGCTTCCCCTTAGAATATTTTCCTAAAGTTTTAAACAGTTACACACACACACACACACACACACACACACACACACACACACACCCCTTGTATTAGAAAAGGACTGAATTACAGGTATGTCTATGATTCTCCTTATTTATCTTATCAAAGGCTTCCATTTACAAATCTCGGTACTGGAAAAATGTGCTGCTACAAAATCACAAGACATTTTGCCTCTTTTTTTTTCTTTTTCCTTTAGTTCCTTTTCTTAGTTGGTATGTATGATAAGCTAAGTGTTTATAACAATGCCTTATAAAGCTCCTAGTGGAGGGAAGAACAATTTAGGCAGTGCCCCCCCTCCTCCACACAGGCAGCTATTGCCAGCAGATCACAGTGCTGTTTCCCACTGCACCTGGGTGCTGCTCAGATTCCATCTCTACATGATGCTCCAGGCAACCACTATCTTGTGAGATAAAACATTGACTGTGCATGACTTTCTTTCCGTACATAAAATGTATCCTGCAATTCAAGGCACTTTGAAAAACTACAATCTATTCTCAGCTACTGTGGGGCCTATTATTTAGCAAAGTGCTTCTTAGTACGTAATGGTTTAAACGCATTACTGCAGTTTACCAAACAGACTATGTGTATGAACAACTTTTGCCTGTGCCTCACACTCAGTGCTGCTGACTGCCCCATCCAGCACTCTGTCCTGGCATACTTGTCCTGGGCATCTCTCCTCCAACGTATCTCTTTATGCGGAAGCTATGTAGTAATTGGGATATAAGAGGGACTTTAGATAATGGAGAAGAAACAGGTCGCTTGATGGATACAGCAACCTGTTTCCACAATGTACATTAAGGTCATCTTTTTTTTTTTTTTTTTTTTTTTGCAGTACTGGGGATTGAACTCAGGGGCATTCTACCTCCGAGCTATAACCCCAGACCTATTTTTTATTCTTTATTTTGAAACCAGGTCTCACTAAGTTGCGGAGTGCCTCACTAAGTAGCTGAGGCTGGCCGCGAACCTGGATCCTCCGGTCTGTCACCACACCCGGCTCATTAAGATCATCTTGAAACAGGCATTCTCAGCTTTCTGCTCTTCTCTCTACACTCTCCATGGTCATTTTTCACCTGCACCTATGGCTTCCCCAAACTGTTTCTTCATTTAGATCTCCAGCCCAAATATCTCCAGCTCCAGAACCACAATCCCAACTCCTGGTTAGAATTTCTACTTGCATATCTTGCTATTACCACAAATTCAACATGAAAAATTCATTGTGTGTGTGTGTGTGTGTGTGTGTGTGTGTGTGTGTGTGTATGCGTTATTGGAGATTGAACCCAGGAGTGTTCTACCACTGAGCTCTTTTTATTTTTTTTTTTTTATTTTTATTTTTTGGTACTGGGGATTGAACTCAGGGGCGTTCTACCTCTGAGCTACACCCCCAGCCCTATTTTTTATTCTTTTATTTTGAAACCGAGTCTCACTAAGTTGCGGAGTGCCTCACTAGGTAGCTGAGGCTGGCCGCGAACCCGGATCCTCCGGTCTCAGCCTCCCAAATGCTGGGATTACAAGCGTGCGCCACCACGCCCGGCTCTTTTTATTTTTTATTTTGAAACACAGTCTCACAAGGTTAGCCTCAAACTTGAGATCCTCCTGTGTCAGCCTCACAAGTATGGGAATACTTACAAAATAAAGGGATTAAGAGGAGTGCACCACTGTGCCTAGCTAAAGCTTCATCATTTTCATCCAAAATTCCTTGCCTTTCTTCCTAATTTCCTTCTTTATATTAATAGTATCAATTACTTTCTTTCTTTCTTTTTTTTTTTTTGCAGTACTGGGGATTGAACTCAGGGGCATTCTACCTCCGAGCTACACCCCCAGCCCTATTTTTTATTCTTTATTTTGAAACTGAGTCTCACTAAGTTGCAGAGTGCCTCACTAGGTAGCTGAGGCTGGCCACGAACCCGGATCCTCCGGTCTCAGCCTCCCGAATGCTGGGATTACAAGCGTGCGCCACCACGCGCAGCTGTATCAATTACTTTCCAGACACCCAAGCCAGAAACCTTAAACTTTTCTCCAGTGACTTCTCTCCCTGACTCTAAATGTCACTGGGACTTGTTGATTCTAACTCTGAAATATCATTCAAGTCCATCACCTCCTCCTGATTTTCAGTGCCATTGCCCCCCTTTGCGCTTTCATCTGAGTTTAATGCCTGACGTTCTTCTTTTAATTGCTCTTCCTGCCAGAATGTCTCTCCTCTCCATATATAAATTTGTACATCGTAGTCTCACACCATAATGTAGCTCAGAGTTGATAGGGACATACACGCACACAGCACTTGGTGAACTTCCTCCTGCTCCCTCTCCGTGTCTCCCCCTTCCCCATTCATGATATTGTGATTGTCACTGGTAATTTCACATATGCACATAAGGTCAGTGGAAGTATTTCCTACATTAATTCTCCCTCTCTCCCACCCCCAATCCTCCACAAGACTACCTCCCTGGCTCCACTAGAGTTTCTCCTCCACTATCTAAAGTCCCTCTTATATCCCAATTACTACATAGATTCCACATAAGAAAGAAAACATATGGCCCTTCACTTTCTGTGATTGGCTAATCTCATTTAACATAATGTTCTCCAGGCCCATCCATTTTCCTACAAATAACATAATTTTGTTCTTCTTTATTGCTGAGTAGAATTCCATTGTATGTATAGTCCATCATTTTGTAATCCATTCATCTGTTGATGGACAACTAGGTTGGTTCCATGACTTGGCTATTGTGAATTGTGCTGCTATAAATACGGATATGCATGTATTACTATAATATTCTGATTTCAATCCCTTTAGAAAGATACCCAGGAGTGGTATAGCAGGATCACATAGTGGATCCATTCCTGGTTTTCTGAGTAATCTCCACAGTGATCTCCATAGCAGCTGCACTAATTTGCAGTCCCACTAACAGTGTAGAAGAGTTCCTATTTCCCCATGTACTCGCCAGCATTTATTGTTTTATTATAACAATAAATATACTATGTCCTCCTCTGGTAATTTCACAGTTTCTGATCTAATTTCCAGGTCTTAGATCCGTCTTGAGTTGACTCATGTGCAGGGTGAGAATTTGGGTTTTAATTCCACTTTTCTATAAATGGATAACCAGTTTCCCAGCATCATCTGTTTTGAAAAGGCTATCTTTTCTCCAATGTATGTGTTTGATATCTTTGTCAAAAATCAATTGGCAGCTGGGCGTGGTGGCGCACACTTGTAATCCCAGTACTTGGGAGGCTGAGACAGGAGAATCTGGGTTCACAGCCAGCCTCAGCTACTTAGTAAGGCCTTCTGCAACTTAGCGAGACCCTGTTTCCAAATAAAGAATAAAAAAAAATAGGACTGGGAGTGTAACTTGGATGTAGAATGCCCCTGAGTTCAATCCTCAGAACCACAAAAAAAAAAAAAAAAAAAAAAGAATTGGCTATAAGTGTGTGGATTTGTTTCTGTATCTTCTATTCTGTTCCATTGGTCTATGTGGCTGTTTTTGTGCCCATACCATGCTGGTTGTTTTATTATTATTATTATTATTATTTGTTTATTTATTTTGAAACAGGGTCTCATTAAGTTGCGGAGGGACTTACTAAGTACCTGAGGCTGACCACGAACCCGGATCCCCCTGTCTCAGCCTCCCAAGTACTGGGATTACAGGTGTGCACCACCATGCCCAGTTTGCTATTTTTATTACTAGAGCTCTGTAGTATAATTTGAAGTCATGCCTCCTATGTGGTTCTTAGTGCTGAGAATTTTTCTGGCTATTCTAGGTCTTTTGTTTTTTAATCTGAATTTTAGGTTGATTTTCTAGCTCTGTGAAGAATGATATTGGTATTTTCATAGGGATTACACTAACTTTGATAATCACTTTTGGTAGAATGGCCATTTTGATAATATTTATTCTGCCTATGCATGAGCATAGGAGATCTTTCCATCTTCTAAGATCTTTGATTTCTTTCTTTAGTGTCTTATAAATTTTCATCATCTAGGTCTTTTTTCTCCTTGGTTAGATTTATTTCTAGATATTTTGCTAGTTTTGAGGCTTTTGTGAATGAAATTGTTTTATGGATTTCTATTCCAGTGGATTCGTGGTTGGTGTATGGAGAAGCTGTTGATTTTTTTAGATTGATTTTGTATCCTGCCACTTGGCTGAATTTATTATTCAGCTCTAGAAGTCTTTTGGTTGAATTTTTTGGGTCTTTTAAGTATAGGATCATGTCACCTGCAAATAGAAATAATTTCAGTTCTTTTCCTATTTGTATTCCTTTGATTCTCTTTTCTTGCCTTATCACTCTGTATAGACTCTCAAGTAGTGTATTGAAAAGGAGTAGTGATACTAGGAATTCTTTTCTTGTTCCTGATTTTAAAGGCAACTCTTGAAGTTTTTCCTCATTCAATATGATGTTGACCCTGGGTTTATTGCATATTACTTTTATGATGTTGTGATACATTCCTTCTATCCTGATTTTTTCAGTGTTTTTAACATGAATGGGTTTGGGATTTTGTTAAATGCTTTTTCAGCATCTATTGAGATGATCATGTGATTTTTGTCCTTAGTTCTATTTTTGTGGTGAATTACATGTATTTATTTGCATATGTTGAACCAGACTTGCATCCCTGAAATGAAACCAATTTGGTTATGATGTACAATTTTCTTGATATGGGTTTGAATGTATACCTCTAGTATTTTGTTTAGAATTTTTGCATCTATGTTCATCAAGGATATTAGTCTGCTATTTTATTTTATTTTATTTTTTCAGTACTGGGGGTTGAACCCAGGGACATTCTACCTCCAAGCTATACCTCCAGTCCTGTTTTTTATTCTTTATTTTGAAACAGGGTCTCACTAAGTTGTGGAGAGTCTCACTAGGTAGCTGAGGCTGGCTGCAAACTCGGATCCTCCTGTCTTAGCCTCCCAAGTACTGGGATTACAAGCGTGCACCACCACGCCCGACTCACTCTATTTTTTTTTCTTGAGGTATTATTATTTGGTTTTGGTATTAAGGTGATACTTGCTTCATAGGAGGAGTTTGGAAGAGTTCCATGTCTTTCTATTTCACTGAATAATTTGTGAAAGACTGGGGTTCTTCTATAAATGTTATATAGAATTCAACTGCGAATCCATCTGGACCTGGACTTTTCTTTGGTAAGAAATATTTTTTGTTGTCTTTATCTCTTTGTTTGCTATTTTTTTGGTACTCTGAAGCCAGATTGCCTAGCTATGTGACCTTCAAGCAGGGCCACTGCATATGGCATGCCAGTGTAGGCTGTAATTTTGTAAAAACATGGAAAAGACACTTAGACATAGATTTCCTTAAAATCTTTCAAAGAAGGTAAGACCTTGAAGTTAGTTTAGATAGTAGAAAATATGCTACGGTAAGTTTCATGACAGAGGTCCATTCGTGCCCAAGAGTTGAGTTAAAGGCTAGAGAACTTGTACACATGGGGATCCAGTGAAGCTTAATGCAGGCAACCATGAATCTTATCTGAGCTAGAAAGAGAGATGGAATATCACCTGGCAGAAATTGAAACCTAATATGCTTGGGGAGGGAATTTTTGAGAGGAAGTATAATGAGCAGTGAAAGACATGAAGGTGAAAAAGCACAGATTATACATGAATAATAGAAAATCAGTTCTACTAGTCACTTAAAATATAAGGAATAGGGTAGAGTGTGTAGCTCACTGGCAGAGAATGTGCTTTGCATATGTGAAGCCTGGGTTCAATTCCCAGCACCACACACACACACACACACACACACACACGAGAGAGAGAGAGAGAGAGAGAGAGAGAGAGAGAGAGAGAGAGAGAGAGAGAGAGAAAGAGAGAGAGAAAGTAAGTTGACTCTTTTTGGGCTCTTATAATGATCAGGGGGCTTTTGTAAAAGCTTTATATGTATTAATTTTAAATTATAGAATCCACACAACAATCTCATGAGGTAAATCATAGTATTGTCCACATTGTACAAATAGGGTAACCAAACCCTTATATTGTTTCTTCATAAAACATAAAAATGGTGGCACTTCCTTCTAAGCCTGTAGCAGCACTGTGTTAAAGTACGGCTTGGTGATGGTACATGGGCTACACTTTCATACTCACCCACCCCTCAGCCACATGCTTCATATGAGATCCCTGCATATGAATATAACAATGTACTTTTCAAAAGGGAAACACTGGGTGAGGGCTTACTGAAAATATTATTTTAAAAAACAGCAGTCAATATCAAACTGACATATGCTAAGCAACTACCAAGGTAATTAAATAAAACTTAAAATATAGATATTATTTAAAGTCACATAATTTGAATGTCATCAATCAGTTTTGCCAATGCTCACTATTTGATGATAAAAATTCTATTGGCTCAAGAAAAATAATGGAAAAGTGAAAACAGAAAACAAAAATGGAACTAAAATATTACAAAGAAATGAGTCAGAACAGTAACCCTCATTATAAAAGTACTAGTTTCTAGAGCTCCCAGATAAATAAAGCTAGAGACACTTGCAATGCATTATAAATGTGTAATTACCATTTAAATGAGAGAAAGCTGATGAGTGAATTAAGAAAAAGGCATTTTCTTATAGCCAACCAGAAAGCTGGCATTTCTGGCAATAATCATCTAACCTACAGAGTCAGGTTAACAAAGTTATTGTCATTCTGCTGCTCACCTCACCCTTTTAACTGCACTCTCTACCAGAAGGAAACAACAGGATAGGTCTTTCTCCCTGAATTTTAGTCACTCTTTGCTTATTAGGCTCTGGCATGCTCAATATATAATTTAACAGCATGTGTTTGTCAAAAGACAGCCAAGAGACATAAAGCTTTATCTTTAATTCTACCTATTTGGGCATTCAAATTCTAATATTAAATAAAAATTTAAAGTAAATTTCTGTTAATTTTACAACCATAGAGATTAGAGATTTTTTTCTTCTCACCTCCAGTCCAACACAAGATTTCCCTAATAACATCCTTATTTGTGGATTTGGTGAGCAATGTAGGCATGGAAAATACTGCCTTATTCCCCAAAGACATTGAATACTCCTTCCAAATGAGATACAAAACCTATCATGTAGAATTCACAGTTCTCGGAAAAATATAAAATGTTTTCTTATCATATAGCTGCATAATGAAGAATAGTAGGTAAAAGATTGGTCAAGAACCACACAAATTAACTGGAAAGACCCCTTTTCCTGCCACATGTGCACTTGAAAAATCTCATCTATTCCTTTCAGATGCTGTTACATTTCTTATCCTGAGATAAGCTAGTTCTTATGATGTGTTTGGCAAAATCCATTTGGATTTATCAGGATGCCATGTGTTAGTTAGATAAGTTGTTGCTTCTATCTTTAAAAAAGCCTGAGTATTTCTGAAGTAAGAATATAAATGTGAAGTATGAAAGTAGTAAATTGTGAAATGAAATATGACATACAAAACATTGGGACAAAAGTGATAGGATTGTGGATTACATACTAGTGATCTTATTCTAGTTTTTTCTTTGTATCTTTCTATTCATGTTTTATTTGGTGTCTTTAAATATTGTTATAAGTTTGTGTAGCAAATTAGGCAAACACTAACTAGCCATTTAGTGATTTTTTTAAATCATCTAGATCAGAGGTCCAAAAAGTCTGACTCACATATTAAATATGGCCCTCTAGGTGTTTTTATTTTTTATTTATTTTTATTTAATTTTTTGTGGCACTAGGTCTTGAACCCAGGGGCATTCTACCTCCAAGCTACACCCCCAACCCTATTTTATTCTTTTTTTGAAACAGGGTCTCACTAGGTTGTGTAGGGCCTCACTAAGTAGCTGAGGCTGGCTGTGAACTCTGATCCTCCTGTCTCAGCTTCCCAAGTACTGGGATTACAAGCATGCACCATCACACCCTGCAGTCTAGGTGTTTTTAAAAATAAAACTTTCTTGGAACATAGACATGCACAAGCCTTTATGTATTGTGTATATACATTTTTTCACTACAATAGCTAAGTAGTTGAGACAGGGCTCATAAGATTTCAAAAGCCTAAAATATTTACTGTTTAGCCATTTGCAGAAAAAATAGGCAGTCATGTCTTACAACATGACTCCCTACACACAATCATCTATTGTCTTCTACTCTCCAATTCATTTGATTTTTATTTCCTACTTCACTAAAACATACAATTTTAAAATTATCTTCTTTTTCCAAGAAACCTACCATCTTATGTTTACATTATCTTTTCCTTCTCAGTCAACATCACAATGGAAAATACTTCAAAATTTATTTAGCATGACTATAGAAGTGGTCACATGTGGCCATGTTTCTGCATTGGGTCATCTCAAAGAAAAATAAACTCAAAAATAATGAAAAGATATAACTGAAAGAAATGTAAGGGTTTGCTTAGACTCCAAAGGAAATGCTCAAGATTTAAAGGAAGAGTATGGTGGTGTGTGTGTGTGTGCGTGTGTGTGTTATTAGGGATTGAACCCAGGGCCATTCTACCTTCAAGCTATTTCCCATATTTTGTTTTACTTTTTGTTTTGAAACAGGGCCTTGCTAGGTTGCTGAGAGTTTCACTAGGTTACTGTGTCTGTCCTTAAACCTGTGATCCTTTTGACCCAGCCTCCCAAGTACTGGAATTATAGGCATATACTTAATATTATAGTCTTAGTAAATAGTTGAACATTTCAAAGTCCTATCATCCCCAAATCATTGATCTCAATATTCCTCAAAATCAATGTCACCTTCTGTGGTGGATGCACAGTAAACTGCCTGATCTCTTTCCTAGAAATAAGGAAGGCACTCATGTAAATTTATGAATTACTTTGCATGCCATACCTATGAAAATTCTAGAAGGAATGCCTTTTCCAAAGGCCAAATGTTTAAATTTGAGAAATATCCAGCAGGAACATAAGTTAGAATAAACAACTTATCTTTATTTCACTTGAAATTAAAATAAGAAAAAACGGAAAGAATAATTATATAAAGTGAGGAGTTTAATTCAATGGATAGATATTAAAATAATTTATATAGGCTTCACAATGAAACAATTATGGTATTAGGGAATGAATAGACAGACCAATATCAGTGAACGGATGTACAAAAATATACTTAAATGTGAATGAAAACTTATGCATGAAGAAGGTTTCATCTCATATTCTTGGTGTAAAAGTGGGCTTTTAAAATAATTCATGTTGGCCCCTTTATCATATATGGCAATCTTCTTTGTCTCTTTTTATAGTTCTTGACATAAATTCTGTTTTACTTGATATAAGTATAGTTAACCCTATTACTTTTGGTTTCCATTCACATGGCATAGCTTTTCCTATACATTTACTTCCAGTCTAAATGTGCCCATAAAGGCAAAGTGAGTCTCTCGTAGGCAGCATGCAGTTGGGTTTTGTTTTTAATCCATTCCATCATTTTCTATCTTTTGATTGGAGAATATAATTAATTTATGGTTACTATATTTTGATAAAGGGGTCAATTCATCAAGAAAATATAAGAATTGTAAATATATGCACCCAACATTGGTGCAACTAAATATATAGAGTAAATATTAATAGATCTGAGGGGAGAGAGAGATAATACTGAAACAATAGCAAATAACTTCACTAACCCACTTTCAACAATGTATGGACCATTCAGACAGAAAAGAAATAAACACTGGAGTTGAACTATACTTTAGACCAAATGTTATGCAGAGCATTCCATTCAGCAGCAGCAGAACATACATTCTTCTCAAGTATGCATGAAATATTCTCCAGAATAGATCACATTTATTCATGAAACAAGTCTTAACAACTTTAAGAAGACAAATAATATTAAGTGTCTTTTCTGAGCATAGTAGTATGAAACTAGAAATCAATGACAGGAGGAAATTTGGAAATGTCATAAATATGTGGGAAATAAATCAACATAATATCGTACAACCAATGAGTCAGAGAAGATATGAAAAGGAAATAAAATACTATCTTAAGACAAATAACCTACCAAAATGTATAAGATGCAGCAAAAGTAGTTCTAGTAGGAAAGTTTATAGCAATAAGTGACCACGTTGAAAAAGAAGAATCCAAATCAGCAGCTTAATGTTACACATCAAGAACTTAAAAAAATAAAGAACAATTAAGTCTAAAGTTAGTAGAAAACAGAAAATAGCAACAGTCAGAACAGAAATAAATAAAATAGAAACTACATAAACAATAGAAAAGATTAACAAACCAAGAGTTGTTTTTTTGAAATGATGACTTAAGTCAGCAAACTTTTAGCTAGACTAACTAAGCACAAATTTCAACAAAGATGGCCTGACTCAGGAACCATTTTATCTCCGTGTTCTCCTGTCTTCTCTTACATGCTCAGGCATTGAAAACTTGTCTACTTTTTACAGATTTAATTTCCATTTTTTTCTTAAAAATTCTGATTATATTCCTGAAAAGCTGCTTCCTAGGGAGGGGAACAATACATGCAGAAAATTCAAGCAATGTCTTCAGAAATATTACCATTGAAGGGAATGTCCTTCTTCTCTTCCTAGAAGATTTATCTTTTCAATTATCTATTCTTCATATGCTATAAAAAAGAAAATATGTTTATTTTTTCAAATTCTTTCTAATAAAACCAATGAAGACTAATTTTAAAAACATTATCCACAAAATGTTCATAAAAACCCAAAGGATTTCTTTTAATGTTACTGTTATTTTTATATTTAGGGCTCAACTGACTTAAAGTAGTATCAACTTGGGTATGAATTTGACAAAGAGGAAAAGGTCAAATATTTGTCTATTTGTCTCCAATGACAAAAAAATCTGTGATGTTCAATAAATCTCTAATCCAAGAAAATAATCTTCTGAATTCATTTCAGAAAAGAAGTGTTGACCAAGAGGAGTGCTATTAGCACCACTTCTGGAAAATGACTCCCTTTATGAACGAGGATCATTGTGGTTCACACACTGTACTTAACATTTTATAGACTACATATTTTCCTACTCTGCAAGTCAGAAGATGGCTTATTCTATGTCTTATTTATGTCTTGCATAAAAACTCTTAAGTCTGCAATATGAAAATAGGTTGTCAATAAACTCCAAATTTGTAACTCCAAAAGACACAAATTTCCCTCTATATTCAAACACTCCTCTTGATCTCTATCACACAAGTGTCTTCTGCTTTTTCTTCCTATCAATTTTTTTTGCAGGATTCTGCTTCCCTTAATCAAATCATTAATGTAGGCATTCCCCTTTCCTCAATCATATTATTCTGATCTGAAATTTTTGAGGTCTATTCAAGTGAATAAGGTGTGGGGACAGAGTTCTGTCTCCAGTTGGGGTTACAGAATCCAAGCCTGGGCAGAAAAGTGGTAATAGGCTGTTATGGTTAGATGTACAATGTCCCTTGAAGAACTCATGTATTGATGTTCAGGGTTGATATAGTT
>PVLC010028704.1:0-20806 GCA_004027655.1 Graphiurus murinus
TATTATCTCTAAAATATGCTATTAAGTGTCTTTAAAAATCTTATTTACAGCCAGGCATAATGGCACACACTTGTAATTCCAGTACTTGGGAGGCTGAGACAGGAGGATCTGGGTTTGTGGCCAGCCTCAGTTACTTAGTGAGGCCCTCCGCAACTTAGTGAGACCCTGTTTCAAAATAAAGAATAAAAATAGGGCTAGGGGTGGAGCTCAGAGGTAGAATGCCCCTGAGTTCAATGCCTAATACTGCAAAAAAAAAAAAAAAAAAAAGATTGTGTTTACATATTCTAAAGTAACAAAATAGTAGCTCAAAAGATTTACACTTTTACATTTATCAATCTGAAAAAGAAACTATTTAATGACTTCTAGTCCAAACCATCCAACCCAAATATTATCTGTATAACATAATCAAACAAACAAATAAATGGCAAAAATTATTAGGTAAATCTCTTCTATTGAATATTAAATGTGAAAAAACTGGGGAATTAAGATCCCAAAAAGAGCTAGATTCAGCTGCATTTGTTTTTAATAACTTTGTTGCTGAAAAGAAATCCTGAGCTGTGGCAATTGCAGAAGGAAAGAAATCAATAAAGTATTACAGAGTAGAATCATATCAAGATGGCGGCTGTATACTATAAATGCCTCTCATTCATCATAATCTGAAGAAATTAAAGACTCATTTTTAAGGTCTTGAGAACTCACTAAACCAATGTCACAAGTTTTTAAAAATCACATAAAATGAAGGCAGCTTTGAATATGATTAGAATGCTTAGTCTTTTTTATATTTATATAATAATGACTAAGTAGTTTGAAAAAGTATAACTCTAGAAAACCATATTTTCTGTTTGTATTATGTTTCCTAGAGTAGTAAGATACACATTATTTCAAATACTATTAACTGAAAGGTCTGTAAGAAACATTCCCTTCTCTAAATGCTATTTTTTTTAAATACCTTTATTGGTACATTATAGTCTCACATCATAACATAAATGATAGTGATAATGACATACATGCACACAGCACTTGGTGGGCTTTCCTCTGGGCTCTCTCTCCATTCCCCCCTTCCCCATACAGGGTATTGAGATTGACATTAGTATTTTCCCATATATACATTATGTCGATGTAAATGATTCCTTCACTGATCTCCCTCTCCCCCCTTCCCTTCCCCTAGACCACCTCCCTGGCTCCAATGAAGTTTCTCCTCCATTATCTGAAGTCTCTTGGTGGTATCTCTCAATTAGTCCCTACCTTCAGCATATTAGAGAAAACATATGACATCACTTTCTGTGATTGGCTAATTTCACTTAACCATGTTTTCCAGGTCCATCCATTTTCCTGTAAATAACATTATTTTGTTCTTTTTTTATAGCTGAGTAAAATTCCATTGTATGTATATCCCATAATTTTATAATATATTCATCTGTTGATGGATATCTAGTTGGTTCCATAGTTTGGCTATTGTGAATTGTGCTGCTATGAACATGGATATGCATATATTACTGTAATTCTCTTATTTCAGTCCCTTTAGAAAGATACCCAGGAGTGGTGGAAGTGGATCTATATGCTATCTTTAATGAAAACATATAATCATACTATGAGCAGTATGGGACTTTACATGAGATCATGGATTAAATTAGTTTCAGATGCCAAATTATTTCACTAAAAACACCGAAGCAGAAACCAAACAAAGCAAACCCTAGGAATCATCTAACCATATAATGAAATGTATGTAAGAAAAGTGAATTTGTGTTTAAGGAACTCATAAATAGAACAAGTGTATTCTTTCCTTAGAATCCTGGAAGATATTATTGTCTACAAATAAACTCAAAAAGAAATTATGAAAAATATAAAACTAATAAAGGGAGTTCTATATAGAAAACCAACATTTCTATATATGGGCAATGACCACTTAGATATTTAAAGTTTAAAAGTATCATGTACTACATCACAAAAAACATTAATTTTAATATAGATCTAATAAATATGTATGTGATATGTGTGCTAAAAACTACAACTCACTAATAAAAGAAGCTAAAGAGGATTTAAATGAATGCAAAGAGATATACAGTGTTAATGAAGGGGAAGGCACTATTGTTACTACTTCAACTCTTAAACTATCTATAAGACAACATCATTCCAATAATATTATTTTGCAGAAATTGAAAACTAGAAAGGGAAAAGAAAAACATCCAAAATAATGTTGAAAAAAGAACAAAAAAGTTGGAGGTTTCACCAGACCTGACTTCAAGATTTACTATAAAACACAGCAATCAAGATTACATGACAATGGAAAAAGAGTAGATCCATGGGAGAGTCCAGAGGAACCACATGTATATGATGTGTTTTGACAAAATGCAAATATATTTCAGGTGATTAAAGAAAGGCCTTTTCAACAAACATTGCTGGAGTTATTAGATATCCATATGCCAAAAAATACAAAATAAGAAAACCCCTAATCTAAACCTTGGACCGTATATAAAAGCAAAGATCACAGGACAAAATTTAAAAACAATTTTTTAGAAATCAGTTTTTTCTAGGGGAAAATATCTGTGACCCTGGTTTCAACAAGGACTTCTTGGATACTATTATGGTTGAGATATAGAATGTTCCCTGGAAGAGCTCATATATTGATGTTCAGAGGTAATATAATTGAATCATGATGGTACTAATCTCATCAATGGATAAATCCATTGCAATTAATTTATTGGGTGGTCACCGAGCAGGTATGTTACGGCTGGAGGAGGTAGGTCATTGGGAGTATAATCTTGGAGACTCTATATATGTCCACCGACCCTTTTCTCTCTTTTCTGTCACATGCCCTGAGCTCTACAGATGTGACCTAGCCTAAAATGAACGGAAACCTCCAGAACTGTGATAAAATAACTAAGACAGTGGACTCAGGTTCCAGGCCAGTCTTAGTTAGCAAGACCCTCAGCAACTTAGCAAGACCTTGTTTCAATAAAATAGAGCTGGGGTGTAGCTGAGTAGTAGAATGTCCTTGGGTTCAATACCCAGTACCACCACCAAAAAAAAAAAAACAAAAAAAAAAAAACGGTATGATGAATGAAATAAATATACATTGGAAATCTTAGTAAAGTGACTGTAAATTTGGGTGAGTAAGCCTTAAATTTATAGCATCTCATATATTTAGAAAAGAAATGTTTCCAGCCAATATTCTCGACATCGTTGGGGTTTTTGTTTATTTGTTTTAAATACTAGGAATCAAATCCAGGGGCATTCTACCTCTGAGCAACACACTCAACCCTTTTCATTGTTTGTTTTGAAACAGTGTCTCCCTAAATTACCTTCTGCTGGCCTTGCACTTGAAATTCTCCTGTCTCAGCTTCCTCAGTACTGGGATTATAGGCACATTCCACCATGCCTGGAGACATCTTTTTTAATATAGCTAAAAAGAAAAGCTAAACTTTCATAGAAGGAAATACTGAGAGAATATCAAGTTAAATTTTTTAAAGAATCTTATTGATATAATTATATATCATAGTGAAATTCAAAGTATATATTCACATCACAGTATCTCTTGGTGTGGCTCCCTCCTAACCTCATCCCACTAGACGCCTCCTCCCTCCCCATACATATTAGTAAAGTTGTTAGTGATATCTTTATATATGGACATAATATTATTTTGTCTGTTTCCTTCTGTTTTTCCCCTCCTCTTCTCCCTCCCCTGACCCCCTTCCACTATTTATTCTACAGTCTCACTCCTTATTATCATAAAGTCCCTTTTCTTTCCTATCTTTAGTTTCCACATAGGAGAGAAAGCATACAACCCTTGACTTTCAGAGACTGGCTGGTATCACTTAGCATAATGCTCTCTAGTTTCATCCATTTTCCTGTAAACAACATGATTTTGTTCTTTATGGCTGAGTAAAACTCCGTTGTGTGTATATATCACATTTCCTTTGTCTATTCATCTGTTGACAGACACCTAGCTTTATTTCATAATGTGGCCATTGTGAATTGTGCTGCTATAAATATGGCTATGCATGTATCTCTATAGTATTCTAATTTTAATTCTTTTGAAAAGATACAGAGGAGTGGTAGAGCTGGGTCACGTGATGGTTCTATCCCTAGTCTTTTGAGGAATCTCCACTCTCATCTCCATAGTGGTTGTACTAATTTACTTATTTGTTTTTAATATATTTTTATTAGTGCATTGTAGTCTCACATCATAGTGTAGTTCAGAGTGTTAGAGACATATATACACACAACACTTGGTGAGTTTCCCCCCAGCTCCCACTCCCTCTCCCTCCCCATGCTCAATATTGAGATTGGCATTGAAAATTTGACATATGCACCTAACATCAATGGAAGTTTTTCCTTCATTAATTCTCCCCATCACCAACACCCTTACTGAGACCCCCTCCATTGCTTCACTGGGGTTTCTCCTCCATTATCTGAAGTCCCTTTTGTATACTAATTACTCCCTAGCTTACACATATAAGAGAAAACATACGACCCTTCACTTTCTGTAAGTGGCTAATCTCACTTAACGTAATCTTCTCTAAGTCCATCCTTTTTACTACAAATGACATAATTTTGTTCTTCTTCATTGCTGAGTAGAATTCCACTGTGTTATATGCCATAATTTTGCAGTCCATTCATATGTTGACGGTGTATTAATTTATAATCCAACCAATAACGTATAAACATTTCTTTTCTCCCATATCCTTCCTAGCATTTATTATTGTTAAAAAAGAAATGTTTCCAGCCAATATTCTCGATCTTTGTTTTTTGTTTGTTTGTTTGTTTGTTTTAAATACTAGGAATCAAGTCCAGTTAGATTCCCATTCTAATTGAAGTTAGACGAAATCTTATCTAGTTTCAATTTACATTTTCCCGATTGCTAATGATGTTGAACATTTTTTCATATATTTATTGGCCATTTTTATTTCTTATTTTGAGAAGTTTATATTCAGTTCAATTGCCCATTTTTAATTGGAATAGGCCTTTGTTGTTTTTTTTTTCTTTTGATGTTTTTCAAGTTCTTTATATATTCTATCAGGAGTAGTTGGAAAAAATTTTCTCCCATTCTGTAGGATCCCTCTTTATGCTCTTGATTACTTCTTTTGCTGTGCAGGAGCTTTTTAATTTGATGCCATCCCATTTATTGATTCTTGGTTTTATTTCCTAAGCATTAGGGCTTGAATTAAGGAAGTCTCTGCTGGTGCCTATATGTTGGAAAGTTGGTCCAATGTTTTCTTCTGATGTTTGCCAAGTTTCTGACCTAATTTCTAAGTCTTTTAATTCATTATGAATTGATTTGTGTACGGTGAGAGATAGGGGTCTAGTTTCATTCTTCTACATAGGGATATCCGGTTTTCCTGACACTGTATGTTGAAAAGGCTGTCTTCTCTAATGTATCTTTTTGGAAACTGTCAAAAATCATCTGGCTGTAAATGTATAAATTTGTCTTTGTATCTTCCACTCTGTTCCACTGGTCTATTTATGCCAATACCATGATGTTTTTGTTACTATAGCTCTGTACTATAATTAGAAATCAGGTATTGTGATGACTCCTGAATGGTTCTTATTGCTTAGAATTGCTTTGGCTTTTCTGAGTCATTTGTTCTTTCATTTGAATTTTAACATCATTTTTTCTAGATCTATGAAAAATGACATTGATATTTTGATAGGAATTTCACTGAATTTATAAATTGATTTTGGTAGTATGGTCATTTTGACAATATTTATTCTATTATCAAGTTAAATTTCTATGGCTGACAGGATAACAAATAAGTTCATGGGACTCAGACCAGCTAAACTTCGATTCTTAAAAAAATTCAATTCAGAATAATGTCTTCATTTCATCAATCACCTAGTAGGAAGAACTCAAAGGAGATAATATCAGGCTTACATAAGACCATGCTAAAAGAAAATTCCTTGATCATTTAATATATGTATACAATGATAATTTAAGGATAAAATTTTTAGATTTGCTAAAGACAGATGAGAAAATATGTCTTTATTCAACTTATTAACCTACAGATTCTAATAACTGCTAAATAACATTATTTTAATTATATTAATATAGTATGAATATGAACCAAACCAAATCTTTATGAGAGCAAGATAACTTACTCTGTCCCACAGTTTATTCAGGAGATGGGTGCTGTTATTAATAAGGAAGAATAGAGCCGGGCGTGGTGGCGCACGCTTGTAATCCCAGCATTCGGGAGGCTGAGACCAGAGGATCCGGGTTCGAGGCCAGCCTCAGCTACCTAGTGAGGCACTCCGCAACTTAGTGAGACCCGGTTTCAAAATAAATAATTAAAAAATAGGGCTGGGGGTATAGATCGGAGGTAGAATGCCCCTGAGTTCAATCCCCAGTACCGCAAAAAAAAAAAAGGAAGAATAGATGAAATAATGTAGCTGTTTATGTATAAACATTATCATTATGAAAAAAATATAAATCCATTTTTAAAAGTCATTAGAATGTGTGTATTTTTTAAATGCAGCTACTTAAAATATTCCCTGTGTACATACATCACAAACGAAAGTTTTCTCTATAAATAACAAGCCTGTATTGGGAGTTGAATATTTGTTTTTCATAAATGATCACAAGATATTTAGTTTATAGGAGAGTCTATATATCAGATGTATAAATTACATGTGGAAATACAATAAACAAAGATAGAAAAATGTTGAAGGTCCAAGAAAACAAGGAAAAAAGGGGGACAGGGAGGGAAGAAGGATGGATTCCATGAGCGGAGATCTTCCAAAGTATTGCCCAAATAGGAAAGTCTTTTAAAACCTCTCCGGAACAGAAAGCACTGGGTAAAGAAAGATTGAACTTGTATGTCACCTAATTGGATCTCAGAGCAAAAGAAGTTCAGGAGGGATATCAAGTATTTTTAATAATATCTAGTGAATTTTCTGAGGAAAGAAAGGATGGCTCTATTATAAAACTTTCATTTTATTTATTTATTTATTTATTTATTTATTTATTTATTTATTTATTTATTTATTTATTTATTGCATTCTGGAGATTGAACCCATGGGCATTCTACCCCCAGCCCTATTTTTTAGTCTTTATTTTGAAACAGGGTCTCACTAAGTTGCAGAGGGCCTCACTAAGTAGCTGAGGCTGGCTGTGAATCCAGATCCTCCAGTCTCAGCTTCCCAAGTACTGGGATTACAAGTGTACACCACCATGCCCAGCCACTTTATTTTTAAATTGCAATGAAATTCACTGTTTTCTGGTATATATTTCTACTAGTTCTGACAAAAGAACAGTGTAACCACCATTACAGTCAATATATAAAACAATTCTATCAGCCAGGTATGGTGGTGCACACCTGTAATCCCAGTACTTGGGAGGCTGATACAGAAGGATTGCAGGTTCAAGACCAGCCTCAGCAACTTAGCAAGACTCTTAGTAACCTAGTGAGATCTTGTTTTAAAACAAAAAAATAAAAAGGGGTGGAGGTATAGCTTGGAAGTAGGATGCCTCTGGGTTCAATTCCCATTAACTAACACACACACACACACACACACACACACACACACACACATATTCTATTACCTAAAAATGTCCTTATTGCTGTCCTTTTGTATCTTTATTATTCCAAACATTATCTTAAGCTTAGTTATCTTTGGGTTAATGAAATAGTTTAACAAAGGGAGAACGAGGAGATGTGGATGGGAGTTAACTAATTTTAGGTAAGTTTTTAAAAACATTTACATAGAAGTATAAACACACAAACACATGCACATGTATACATATCTATGTGCATATGTGTGTATGATATAAATATTAATAGCATGGAAAAATCTCCATGTCAGAAAGCTGACATTACAAAGCAAAATAACAGACAAGTGATTTTTATCTAAATGCCTGATTGCTCTCCTATACTGAGAACCTACAAGCTGATATAATGCTAAATATACTTTGTTCCACAGAATTAAATCAGCAATAGCCTTTAAGAAAACCACAGCTAAACTCAACCTCTACATATATAAGCAAGAACTAATACAGTAATCATTTAAAAGGCATGTCAGGCTGCTTTTTGTTAGCAGGTTGTGTGTGTGTGTGTGTGTGTGTGTGTGTGTGTGTGTGTGTGTGTGTGTGTGTGTTATCTTCTCATAGGTAGAGCAACAGCTGTTGCTAAATAGTTTTAGCCACCAGAGAATTTCTTTTAGCACAGTTTGATATCATGGCCTAAATTCAAAGTGACACCAAATTAAAGCTTGTTATGGTAATAATCATGGCAGGGTAAGGCTGTTTAGGAAATCCTCACATCTGAGTCTTTAGAATTTATACAATTCTATTGTCCTTGACTGGTTAGTTTCAAATCTTACTTTAAGGCAAATTATGATGACTTAAAAATGTTTAAAACTTTGATTAAAAAAAAAAGAAATCCCATGAAGGGACAATAAATCAACAACAAACCTTTATATGATATAATAATTGTACATTTGCCAGTAGTTAAAAAATAACACATGTACAAACTACCCCCTCACACACAGATATGGGTGGAAAGGAGAAAGGTTCGCATAGCTACCTCTAATAATATTATAATTGGTGTTAGAAATATAATCAAACATAATGCCTCACTTAATGCTTTCTGGTTGATTAGTAACATGAATAGTGTCAGAAATCTTGAAAAGAAAATCTTCATGGTAATTGAAATCAAGAAAATTATAGAATTTCTGTTAAAAGAATCTCTACCTCATTCAAATGAAAAGAACTCTGGGAAATAATACTTATATATGTCTAATTTTTAAATTATTCCAACAAGATAAGCAATCAGTAATTGTAAATGTGTGTGTGTGTGTGTGTGTGTGTGTAATAAGATCACATTACATTTAAAATCAGTCTAGACAGAAATGCTTTAAATACATTGACCACCAAACAATCAGGAATGCTATGTATGGTTGTTCAAAGTACACATGATGTTCTCTCTCCCCCACCCAGGGGTATCTGTCTGATG
The DNA here is from genome assembly GCA_004027655.1 of Graphiurus murinus. Taxonomy (NCBI): domain Eukaryota; kingdom Metazoa; phylum Chordata; class Mammalia; order Rodentia; family Gliridae; genus Graphiurus; species Graphiurus murinus. The sequence continues at coordinate 8,949 of PVLC010028704.1, forward strand.
AAGCACAAGAGCCTGGAATTGAACCCACTTCACTAGCTAAGCCATATTGTTGCAGAATCACCACAAGCATGTAAAATATTATAGAAATCGTGTCTGTCTATTGTAAAAGCACCTGAATATAAATTGCCAGAGGAAGATCTCAGAATCCTAAAATCATAATGAATCTTTGAGCAATGCCCCTCGAGACCCCCTGGAGAAGTCCATAGTATATCATTCCAGTCTATTTTGCACACTTCCATAGATATGAACATATGTAGTTTTTTGTGGTAAGCCACATTTTGCCTACCCAAACTTTTGCCCTTTGTCACTATTGCTATTCTACATTATAAACCTAATGGATTTTTAAGACAATTATCATATTTGAGGTTTTTTCCCCTCTTCTTTTCTATTGCTAAGTTCAATGTTCAATTCCTTCAATTGATCATTATTTGACATATTTCTAGACAGTAGATATTTCCTAGTTCCTCTAAGAATAGGCTAGGGGAATTTGAAGTTTCTTTTGCAGAGTAATACAGTTTCTACTTAGTTTTGTATGGCACAATTTTTGTCTCATTAATAAATGTCTAATTATTCTAAAGACAGATTACAGAATTTGTTTAGTTTCAGCCTTAGATCCATATATCAAACTTTGATATATTAGCTTGAAGGTTCTAAACATATACTTTCTTTTTTCTCTGTTTTTTTTTTCTTTTCCTTTTGATGTGTGTGTGTGTGTGTGTGTGTGTGTGTGTGTGTGTGTGTGTGTGTGTTGTACTGGGGATTAAACCTAGGGATGTTCTACCTCTAAGCTAAACTCCCAGCCCTATGTTATTTTTTATTTTAAAGCAGGATCTTGCTGACTTGCTGAGGGCCTTCCTAAGCTGCTGAGGCTGGCCTCAAACCTGCGATTCTTCGATCTCAGGCTCCCAAGTACTGGAGTTATAGGAGTTCACCACCACCCTCAGCTTCATGCCTTTATCAAGGCACTGAGGGTGGGAGTGCAGGGGGACAAAATGCATATTGTATTCCTCTGACAGCACCTAAGCTAGTTGACATTCTCCTTAAAAGGTTCTGTCCAAGAGGAAAACAAAAACAAATTAGTGAGTCATGTGTGGTGGCGAATGCCTGTAATTCCAGTACTTGTGAGACTGAGACAGAAGGTTCACAGGTTTGAAGCCAGCCTCAGCAACTCAGTGAGGCTCACATCAACTCAGTGAGACCCTGTTTCCAAATAAAAAGGAAAATAGGGCTAGGGGTGTAGCTCAGACGTAGAACACATCTGGGTTCAATCCCCAGAACCACACACACACACAACCAGTATGGAATTATTCCTTTTTACAATACTGAAATACTGAAGAACTACATTCAACTTATAACTACTTAAACTCCCAATTATTTTTCCTAAAGAGCTGCTGTCTAGTCCGTTCTCTAGATTTACATATATATACTTTAATTTAGTAGTGGTTTAATTTATATAACTAGCTACATTTTGATTCTATATATTACTTATGTTCAAATGCATATATTCATGAGGTACACATGAATGAGCTGGCTTCTTTTTTAGTTACTAGAATAAAGTTTCTAAGAATAAATAAAATATTCAATAATATTGTCTGGTAGGAAGTCCCATGGGCGCAATATTTCATATTCTGGCTGCCTTTTCCTACTAGAGTTCCAACAGACTTAAATTTTAGTGACAGTATTACAAATGAAAAGCATCTTAGAAAACAAAAACAAAAAGAGTTTTCAATTGATGATGGTAATCCATCCATTTCAAAATAAACGTTTTTATTTTGCCATGCTTTATAACTCTTCTCCTTAGTGAAATCAGCTTGAAAAGTAAAAAGTTTTAAACATTTTTAAATTAAAAAGTTCTAAGAAATAACAAATCACCAATTTGAGGAAAATCAACTATAAGTCTCTAAACACAATACCATACTAGACATTTAATAAAAAGGCAATTCTACTTTTCACATCATTTTAATAGCCCAGTACATACCTATTTTCTATAGATTATGAATTGATGGCATTCCAGGAAAATACTAAATAACCAATTAAAATGAAAATAAATCTGAGTAACTACAGGAATGTTCTGAGTTTATAGCACCATTTTAGAGCCTCTGGGACAACTGTTAAGAAATAAATCTGTTTTGGTTTCTAATGCCAGTGAATTCCCCTGTGGCAACTTTCAAACCACAGGAATTATCCTATTCAGAGACTATAATTCTCTTATAAGATGTGCTTCCCAATTAAGAACTACATCATGGAAAGGCATGTCAATAAACATTATGGCTTCATAGATAAATCCAGAAGGAAGATTTAAATGGTCATTAAGAAGGAGGTTATTTACATTAGATTTACAAATCTGAAAGTACTGTTCTATCAGCATTAAGAACATGGCAAAGGCTTTAGGGGAACCACAAGATCAGTGTATTCTGGTATTGAAAAGGAACTTTAGAGATCATACAAGAGGTATATAGGAAAACCTTTATTTTACAGAAGTAAAGTGATCTTTTCAAGGGCAGAGCCACAACCAACCACCTTTTATTTTTTCCAAAAGTGGAGATAGAACCCAGGGCCTTGCACATTCAGGATTCTACTACTGAGCTACACTGCAGTCCCTGCAAACACCAGGTAAAAAGCAAAGCATTACAGACATTGGTACAGGACAAGATGTTTTCTATAAAATCAGCAATAAAAATTATGCCTCATGGAGTTTAACATACATACAATTAAAATACACAACTATAACACTTAAGTTGGGGGTTGGTAGATGCATAAAATGAAAGTACTTTCAGAGCACAGGAAGTGATGACTATTATAATATCATATTTTAGTAAGTCAAGGATGGGTAGTGTCATTTCTTGAAAAATCATGAAGGGAACAACAAAAATATAACAAACTAATGGTGGAAGGTAGAAGAGCTTGCATAAGAAAAAATAATCAACTAAAATAAAAAAGGAAGGAAAGCATAACATAAAATGGCAGAATGAATAGGAAAATAGTAAAATTGTAGCTTTCAACCCAAATATATCGGTATATATATTAAGTGAAAATAAATTAGATACTCTGATTACAAACAAAATATTATCAGATTTATATTCTGATAGCAAGAAATAAGCCTTAAATGTAAGGCTCTATAAAATATTAGGTAAATAAACAGAAAAATATCTATTTTCTATATATTAGAGGGTTTGGATAATATCAAAGTAAACTTTGAGACAAAATCTAATCCCTAGACTCTGGGGCAGTATTGTACAGAAGTTATGATAGAGAGGCAAAACAGGTAAAAGGAAGATTTATATTTGAATTCTGTTCCTTTGCATTTTTATCAATTAAAATTAACATCAGACCTAAGATAATAAAGATGCTTTAGTTCAATTCCCTACATAGTAAAACAAGAGGAAACTGAAGTCCAGCGATATTATCATATGCTTGGTTCCAGGTTACCTAGCTAATTAGATTCATATTAACATTCAGACTCCCCAGTGCCAAGCTTCATGGTTTCTGTCCTTCCTCTATTGGGCTTCTTTTGCTTTTTGGTAATTTCTTGTTAAAGAATAATTATCAGTTTCTGCTACTCTCAAAAACTTTAAAATTCAAATGCATTGTTTTTTTTTTTTCTGAACTAGTTTTTACTCAAATGAAATATTTGAGTTTAACTGCTAAAATATCAACAAGTACGGTTTATCATAACTTACATATAGCGCTTACTATACTCTAACCATTCTTAATATTTTACTTTGCTATGAGCACTATTTCCTTTCAAGTGATTCAGAACAGAGCTGCATCCTAACTTATACTTTTTTCTTTGTTCTGGCTCCATATAAAATAACAGGATATATGACATTATATATGTTATATACACACGATATGTATGTCATATATATGTATATATAAATATATATAGTTACTCATTAAATCCTCATAACTAGTAAATGAAATAAGTACCATTACTATCCTTTTGTTTTTGTTTTTTTTTAATCAATGTATGTCTGAAGCATAGAAGAGGTTAAGTAACAGGATTGCACAGATAATAGGCTAGGACTGGAACCCATTATATAAAACAATCAAAGAAACAAGAAAAATCTCCTTTAAATTCCATCAGGACAAACAAACTATTAATTAAAGGAATAGTACACATTATAGATCACATGTTTGTTTTAGGTCGCAATCATGATTATATCACAGAAACTATTATGTATATTTTTATGTGTTTATATGTATAAGTTTTATGAACTTTGTATAATCAACATCTTTTATAATAACATTGTAATTTATATAATACTTCACAGTATAATTTGTCTTTTTATTACTACTTTTATGCTTTTGTTACTACAATCAGCTCTACACACCCCATTTTCCAAAGAGTAATTTCTACTATCAAGGTAAATAATAAATATGAATCTTCCCTCTGAAAGTGATTGTTCCAAAGATGTATCAGTCAGTGTAAACTTGTAACCTCATGGTAAGAGAAATGGAAAAAGTTATGAAGAACAATTTCTAAGTCTTTTCAAAATACTACAGGTTCTCTATATAGAGCCAGAACAAAAAAGTATAATTCATGGTATGTACACATATGAATGTATCACTATGAATCTATGACATACTATTTCAACGCACCAATTAAAAGACTATGGAAAAAAGGGAATGGTGGACATAGTAAAGCAAAAAAACAAAATTCATGTAGGATAAGTGAATTGCAAACAGAATAAGGAAAACAGAAGAACAAAATTAGAAGAGAAGAAAAGTCACTTGTCCTGAAAACCAATGAAACATTTAAATTTTTCCTTATAAGGATTACAATTCCCATATAACTTGTTAAGGCAATAATAATAGTAGTAGTAGTAATAGTAGTGGTAGTAGTAACCCTACATAGGTAGTAGAGTTACACTTGTTCTTATTGAACCGTTTCTCTTGGCTTTGCAGGTTTGTTAATGTAGTTCAAAATTGTGAGGCATAAAGTAACTGATTTTCAGAGCTAACAGTGACTTTTCAGATTATCTTGTCAGACATCTACATTTTAAATTTAACCCAGATGTCAGCTCAACCTTGAATTCATCCTGTGGATTGCTACATATTCTCATGGATCCTTCCACCTTGGAATTTCTGACCCTTGGGTACTCTTGATAGCGCTTGCTGCATATCTTACCCACTGCTGCTTTTCTCTCTGTTCCTTATGAGCCTAAGCAATAAAAGCTTGAATTGTAATCAATGTCTGTCAGGTACCAGATCATTAATATTCTTACCAGAACCAGAGTAATTGACTATACATTTGACCTTTAAAATTTGTGTTTTTACTCATCTTTCTTAGATTATTTGGTGAAGTAGAAAAGTAGAATATGTATTTTGTATTTGTTGTATAATTTTTCTTTCATTTTAGACCTGAGATATTACGTGGTCTAAAGACCTTCACAATGAATATAATCATGCTGAAATTATCTTTAATCATTTTCTGCCTTAAATAATAGCGTACTGGGATAACAGTGGAACCAAAAGATGAGCACTATAAAATCAGCATTTGGTGTTAACATATGGTATCATTGTGTGTCCTTGCTTTCCATTATCAAAGCATTTTTCTCATGTACACTTGGGATTGTTCAGGAGGATCCCAGTTAAAGTATTTTCCCTCATAAGTACCTTGACATTGAGCAGATATACACTTAATGTAGTATACTAAGCCTGAGACTATATATGGACTAGTAATAAGATATGTCTCTTCCATACAGAAGCAATCTACTAAAGTTACATAATTTTATCACAGGCAAATAAAAGCAATAGAATACAAGGATATGGATATAAAAGGCTAGAGCTAGACACACAGATTTTTTTTCTAAACCAAAAATTAAAATTCATAGTTTAAAATTGGAACTAATAGAAAACCAGTTATGGTGGCACATACCTATAATCTCAGCTACTCAGTATGCTGAGGCAAGAGGATAGCAAGTTCAAGCTTAGCCTGAGTAACTTAGCAAGACTGTCTCAAAAGAAAAAATAAAAAGGGCTGGGGATGTAATGTAGCTCAATGGTAAAGTGCCCCTAGGTTTAATCCCCAGTACAAGGGGAAAAAAAACAGAAAACCAGCTTGTATTTTGATTTTGCACCAGATCATTTTTAGTTGAACTGTCAACTTATTTACCTTTCTTTTCCTCAAAGTCTGATTAGTAGGTACTTAGTAAACAATGATGGGCTTGAATTGAATCTAGAGTTAACATAGTTCTGCAGTGTGTAGAATATGTCACTGTTACTGTTTATTCTGCCCACTAGTAAATCCCTTTAGTTTCTCAAATGGCTAAATCTCACTTAATTACTATGGAGTTAGACTGATTTCTCTGAAGTTTTTTTTTTTTTTTTTAGCAGTAGTAAATTTCTCTAATTCTACTTTAATATTTTGTATCATAGGCTATAATTTAATAGAAATGTGGAAGTTTTTATTCTACAAAAAGCCTCATTTGCAACTTCTTACCTCCCCCATTTCTTACAATTCAAATTTTCAAAGTGAAAGCCACGATGTAATTTTTGTTTTGTAGAACCTTTCTGCAAGGCCCACTAAAATAGTATGCTTTTTTAATACATTAAATATTATTTACAGAATAATAACTCCTTACCTGAAATGCTAAAAGACAGATAAACTGAAAAAATAAATTATTCAGTCATTGCCAAATTAAGGACAATCAAAAGTTAATATAAAGTATCTCTTATATTTTAAAATTATATTTACTGGTGACTTTTTATGAATACGCCTATCTTGCAAAAAAGGTAAATTTGTAAAGCATGTTAGGTATGAATTTAATGGCCATATGTTTTAATTAATTTGAAAACTGTTGCTGGCAGTTGGTCCAGACAGGAACTGGGAAACTATTCATTCACCACATAGTGTCTAGAGGCTATTTGACAGCTTCCAATCCCTATTGTGAAAGCTTTGATCTGATTGCATAATGTGTGCATGTGCTGAGGGGCCCAGTGCTGTTTTTACTATCAGCTATCTGAAATTGTAAAGTACTTGCATAAACAATATTTCTACTCAAGTTTCTACAGTGGATGAGAACAGAAGCAGGTAAAATTAAAATTAAAAATATAATCCTGCATGGGATCTATATATTTTAACATGCTTTTCCTTTGTTCATTCTCTTCTTATACCTTAACACTCAGAACTGCCACGCTAATTTTTTCTTTTCCCTCATTGTTCATGTACTATAAGCAATATGTTAGTGAATTCCTTTGAGATTCATTTCCCAATCTTCAAAATAACAAGTGAACTTTTTATTCAAGTATAACCTATATACATATACACATGTATAGATATTTTTAATTCAGCCTCATTTATACTGTATAATACCTTGGGGTTTTTTTTATCATTTAGGATCTGGAGATTTGTTATCATATTGATTGGAATGACCTACCCCTTCCTCCCCCTCCCCCCCCCGCAATCCCTCTCAGGCTTTTGTCTTGCTTCCCAGTTGGTCTACTAGACATTTGTATTTGTATTTCATTCTGTCACTTTGAATTCAGTATTTTAAAAATATCATCCCACCCTATCAAATGTAAGCAGAGAAAAAAGTGTATAAGAAATCAGTAAAGATTCGTTCTCTTCTGCTCCCATTCACAACTCTATTCCTGGTATCATTTTTCTTCTATTCTTCCATGACAAGAAACTGTGATGTTTGGCTCTTCCCGCTCACTCCCCCACAATGTCCCCTAAACTTTTGCCTCATCACCTTCCCTGGGGTGAGACCAATAGTTCCTATTTACTATTTTTATCTAAAAATTCCTCTCTTCAAAACTGCTTAATGATTCTTTCAGGAAGAAATCTAGATTTCTTCACCTGGCATTCAGTTTCATGATCACTGGCTTCTATTCTCTGTACTTATTATTAAATTTCTATTCCCATCTGTTTCAGCCAAGCTTGAGTACATATTGTCCTGTGAATATATCTTAAAGCTATGCTCGAACCCATTTCTTTTTAAATCAATCCAGTCCTTTTTCAGTCACGTGGCTTTGGAAATGTTTCATTGGGGTTTTCTAATGATAGAATCCTGTTTCTTCCTGCCAAACATAATCCATTCTTTGAAACCCTACCCCAGATATCATTTTCCTCATAACTCTTTCCTTGATCTCTTCAATAAATATATGTCGGTATATGGCTTATCTTTTACTTCTTCATATATACAATGACTATTAACAAAAATAAATATTAATTATTGGTATAATTCATTATCACTAAATAGTTATAAGTTTCTAGAGGGCAATGATCATATTTATTTTCCTAATTTTTCTCACAGGGCCCAGCACTATGCTTAGTACTTTTCATTTAGTGTTTAATAAATATGAAACTATTATTTTGCTGTGTTTATTTTGAATGAAAGACAGTGTAGTATAATTACCAGCAGTGTCTATGGAGTTAGGCAGGTGGATAGATCTGCCATGTAGATGCCATGTACCATGTACTATAAGCGATACGTTAGTGAAGCCCTTTGAGATTCATTTCCCAATCTTCAAAATAACAAGTGAACTTGTTACTCAAGTATAACATATATACATACAAGTGTGTACACATGTACAGATATTTTTAATTTGGCCTCTTATTTATACTAATACTTTGTTGTTGTTGTTTTTAATCATTTATTTTAGGATCTGGAGATTTATTATACCAAAGTTGGTATGGAGTTGGCCTCATTTCTCATTGATACAAAGTTGAGGAGAGTATAAGAGGGAAATGTAATATCAGAGTAAGTAGTAATTGTTTGGGGTCTGTGACTTGCCAAGAAACCAGAGGAAGAAGTTCCTAGTGTTCACAGTGAGGCCACAGTGTCATTCCTGGCTGCCCTTTTGCAAGTTCTCCCCAGTGGCCACGGTGGGTGAGTGATCATGTATGGGAAAGTGTAAGTTCTTGTTTTCTAAGACATTGTGGTAAATAAATAGTTGTACTTCTTTTGGTATATACAAATTTTCCCTCCATTTTTCAAAACTGAAGCATTATCAAGACTAAGCTGCAGTAGCTTGAAGTGATTATTTTAGTTTTGTTATAGAAAAATCTTTGATGACCAGAAAGCTAACTCTAACTTGGTAGCTAGCTTGACAGAATGAATAACTATTTGTGAATATGTATAAAGGGAATTTCTAAGAAGGAAATTAGGTACCTTAGACATATTTTAGGACCACCTAGAAGTTAACTTTTAAATACATTTAGCTGGTTGTTAACCAGTGGTCTGTGAATATTCATAGGATGGCAGATTTTGCTTATAATTAAATTTTCATCTGCATTAGAAGAAACACCTGTGATGTTTTAAAATAAGCTGTAGTATCATCACACATGCATTTAATTTTGTGAAAGTGTTTTTCACTGAATGTGGGCTAATACCACATACTTATTGTTATTAAATTTGTTCCTAGGTAATAAATTCCAGATTTTAGGAATTATGTAATATGCAAATATGTAAATGAAAAGAGTGAACAGAAAAGCATCATTCTTTTTTATTTTATAATCTTTATGACAAATACATTACTGGCAAGTTGGAAAGAGCCATCTAATTTTGCCTATTACAAGTAATATATTTACTTTGAAGAAAAGTATACTTTCTACTGTTATATTGTAGAAGGGCAGTCTAAGGTGACTGTGTATTAAGGGAATACATTTAAGATAAATAAGGATAAGGTAAATACTTTTGCTATTTCATATCCCATTTATGCTCTTGAATTTTATTTTATATGCTTTAAAAAGAAAAATGTTTATAGAGAAAAGTAGACTGTGACTATGGTATTTCATTAGTATTTTGCTATCCTACAAACAGCAAGCACTGTCTGAATTATGTGCCAAACACATTTAGAAAAAAAAAAAAGAAAGATCTATAATAAATTGAAGTCTTTTTACCATTTTTGTATTCAGTCTGCTTTTTTTGTTATTTACCTTATATAAATTACTTTTTATAAATTCATAATTTACTTTTTGTAAATTTTCTCATTTTCTCCCTTATACCTTTTTCTTTCTTTTATTGCTTTCTGTTGCTTTAATTCTTTTTTATCTTTGACTCTTCTCTTTTTTCTCATTAAATTATATATATAAATCCGAAAACAATTTAAAATCAATCACCTATTGACTGTTTATAATTTTTTTTTTACTAGCTAATATAATAGATCAACATCATTTTTGTAATGTCACCTTATACTTTCCAACCACTGGAGTTCTTAGGGATTCCTGAGTGGTAAGAACAATGAGAAGAGAGTACTTCATAGAATTGCCATCAGTGTGGGATTCCCACAGCTCTGTAATTCAAGCATTCTCTGATTCTTATTTGCAAAAAACGAATGGGCTATGTTTGTTTTGTTACTTAATCTGTATATGTGTAATTGCTGATTAAAGGACATTTTGAGCCTAAATGAGTAATTATAAAATTATAACATGCTCTTCTTATATACTTGAAATGTTTGTGAGTATGCTCTTGGCTCTATCTACCTGGGTTCAAACCACAGCTGAACCACTTACAAGCTTTCTGATCTTGGGCAAGGCACTTAATTTCTCTAAAACATTTTTTAATCTGTAAAATGTGCCTAACAATAACATATATCTAATAGAGGTGTCGGGATTGAACATGATGGTTTATATAATTGTTTAGCACAATCCAATATGTAGTAAGCACTTAATATTGTCTGCCACTTTTGCTATTGCTATTATAATTAGTATATCTATTTAAGGTTGAGCATCTCTAATCCAATATTCTGAAATCCAAATGCTCCAGTATCTAAAACTTTTTGAGCACTGACATGATACCACAAGTGCAAAATTCCATACCTGACCTCATATGATGAGTTGCAGTGAAAATGCTGGGAGACTAACAATAGTATATAAAATCACCTCCAGGCTATCTATATAAGATGTATATGAGAAACAAATAAATTTCATGTTTAGACTTGGATCCCATCCCCCAAATCTCAGTATGTATGTCCAAAATCTGAAACACATATTTAGCTTATCCAAAACAATAGTTTTGTTCTCATAATGGAGTCTCTGCATCCTACTTCCTCAATATTTCCTGTTTGCCTGACTCCATTTAAGCAAGTATAGGTATAGAGAAATGCAACCTAAAATCTGAGGTTATATAGCTGCTTCAAAAAGAAACACCTCAATTAATCTGAACTTCATTCTTGCTATAAGTTTTAACTATAATCCTAAAACAAAATGTAATAACAATTTAAAAATTTAGATTTAATGTTTACCACATAAAACATACAGAATGTCCTTATCAATAGCAATCAAATTCTATTTCAGTGAAGGCCTTTGCTTTTACTCCATTTTTTCAAAACGCTTCTAAACAAACTGAGTCTCAAAGTAAATAGCTTTTCCCTGGGTATATAAGCACAGTTTGTCTAAGTATTAGATTAATACTCTTTGTTTTTTCTAAGAAAAGTCAACTTCACAAAAAAGTATTCCCCTTTGTTTAGAGTTGATGTCTATGGGTTTCTATTATTTTTCCCTCTAACAAACTTCAAAGACTTTAAATACTAAAAATAAAATAAATTAAGATAACTAACAAAATTAAGTTTATTTTATGAAATTTCATGCTTTAAAATTTCAGAATACAAAAGATAACATTTTTCTGTTTAAATAATTTAAAAGTCAGCTAGTTCAAAACTTGTTCTCATAAATTCACAAAAAGAAAGTATTCTCTTGAAAATGGTTTATACCAACCTAAAGCATATGTACTTAACTTTTTTTTTTCTTACAGTACTAGGGATTGAACCCAGGGGCATTCTACCTCCAGGCTAGGCCCCCAGTCCTAAATTTTATTCTTTATTTTGAAACAGGGTCTCATTAAGTTGCAGAGGGCCTCACTAAATAGCTGAGGCTGACCGCGAACCCGGATCCTCTGGTCTCAGCCTCC
>PVLC010028705.1:0-21024 GCA_004027655.1 Graphiurus murinus
GAGGAGGAGGAGAAGTAGTCAGACCTAAAATGCTGCATACTGCATGACTCCATTTTACATGAAATCTCAGAAATGGTAGATCTCTAAGGATATAGACCAGCCATTTCCAAGGTCTGTGGATACTGGGACAGTGGTTGACTATGAAGGACAGCATGGAAAAATTGTCATTGTTTTATTTTTGTCTTTGCTGTTGTCATGCCAATGATCTGTAGTTTTTTTTGTGGTAAATTGATGCCTTTGTTCATTTGTCCAAACTCATTAAAGTATCCGACAAAATTGTGTACTTTTAAATATTTTTCTCTTTATATAAATTTAAAACAATACAAAAACTGTCATTGGCACTATGCCATTAAAGATGGTTTGCATTTTGAGGGATTATATTGTTAAAATGACAGAGAACCAAGTTTAAGATGTTCAAGTCATGTCTTATTTAGCTTCCCTAATTAAAATATGTTAACTAGTATGAAATAAATATTTAATACTATGCACATGAAAAACATTACTAGTCTAAAAATAACATGGAAGTGCCATGGAAGTAGCATGGAAGTGCCAAAGCATATTGTTACTAATAGTAGTAACCATTGTATATTTCTTATACTTTAGGAAGCTTTTTCATATAAATAATCTTCCAGTGTTGTACTGTAATTATTAGTGTGATTGCATTTATTTTTAAAGTGGGGAATTTGATGTTTAGCCAAGACTCACAAGGCAGGAAGAGCAAACTACAGTTTTAAAACAGAGTTCTGTTAATCAACCTCCTTCTCTCTTCTTCTTTTATTATTAAACTATATATTGCCGTATATAGATAAGGAAGGATGCCCTCACTAGGATCTTTTATTGTCTTTCAAAATCACAAAACATTCAAGGCCTGTATGGGCCAGGCACTAGAAAAGAACAATAGAAAAGCTCTATATTAAGTGGCTGAATCTATTTTCAGACTCAGGGAGGGTAGAAATCAGCAAGGGGGTGGACCAAGGGACCATTAAAGGCAGAGTCTATAAGATAAATTGACAGTTTATGAGTTTTTGAAAAAATGAAGAGTAGAAACTAGGGAGGAAAAAATTGATGATGTTTAATCACTGTAAGCATTTCTCCCATAAAAGTTGAGATGGTTCCAATATGGTTTTGGGGAAGCTTGTTCCTTCATCAGAAAAAAATTAAGAAAACACCACCAACTGGGACTTCATATCATACAAAGTCAAGATTCTTGTGAGGGATTATAATAGTTGAGATTCTAAGGAGCCAAATTGCTCTGGAGATGAAAACCTAAAATATTTTCTATATTGGAGGTGAATTCACTCTCCTCAAAAAAAAAAAAAAAATTAGGAATACACCTTGGGAAAAATAGTTTTTCTTATCTTAGAAGGGAATCAAACAAACAGAATGAGGTTTCTTCCATTTCCTATTTGGGAATGGAAGAACAAGAAAGCCACTATGCGTTCGGGTAAACCCAGAACTTGGCAGATTTCATGGTAACTCAGGAGAGGATCACTGCTAAGATACTGAAGGCAGCAAAAGTTCCCCTGAGATTGGCAGCCATAAAGATTACTATTGCTTTCCATTGTATTTTTGAACCACTTGTTTTGCAAAAGAAAGGTCTTGATTTTAACATGCCGAATTTTTTGTATGTAGATTTCTATTCTTATGTCATTATTTAACTTCGCTTTCTTTCTTTTTTTTTTCAGTTACACCATTGTCATCGGAAAATAATCATCATTTTGGTGGACATTCTCCAATATTTATTCCTTTTATTTCTGCTTCTTCACTTGCGGTAGGTTGGAAATAATAATGAATTTTGGAGTAGTTTTGTGTGGAATGGATTTGACAACTAAAAACATAGTGTGAGAGCAAATAGCAAAAATCTCTTCCTGGTTCTTGTGTGTGCAACATACTAATTTGCAGGAATAGAATGGTGACTACATGATTATGAAGGAAGGGGTATATGAGTGAAATATTGGAGTTGCAGCTGATAATTTTAAATAAATAAAAGGGTTCAAAATGAAGTTTAATAAAAATGATCGACTTTTTTCTATTTTCTCAAATAAAATAGGAAATATTTCCATGACTATGAATAATGAAGACTTTCAGAATTAAGAATGAAAAAAGGGTATTTACTGTGGAGAAAGGAAGATAGAATTAACTGATTTACTTAAAGAATTCTCTTTACTTAAAGATTCCATTAAGAGAGCGAAAAGTCAAGCCACAAATTAGAAACAGTCTTTTCCCATTTTTGTCTGACTTATTTCTAGATGCTTTACGTACTTTCAGAGTGTAAATGGTAATGTTTTAACCTCTATATTCTGAACTGTTTGATTATTTTAATATTAATTTTTAAACAACTTTGGTAAACTCCTATTAATACCTCTAACTGATCAGTAGAATCTTTTTGTATTTCCTCTCTATAGGGTATCATCTAAGGTGAAATTAGTTCTGTTTAATGCTTTCTAATCCTTATACATTTGTTTCATTGTTCTTGTTTTCTTCTTCTTGTTTTTCTACAAGGAACACTGACCTCCAAAACAGGGTAGAATAGGATGTATATACTGCATTGATTCTCTAGTTCTCATTCTCAAAATTACAAGCTTTCAGCCGGGCGTGGTGGCGCACGCATGTAATCCCAGCATTCGAGAGGCTGAGACCGGAGGATCCAGGTTCGAGGCCAGCCTCAGCTACCTAGTGAGGCACTCTGCAACTTATTGAGACCCTGTTTCAAAATAAAGAATAAAAAAATAGGGCTGGGGGTATAGCTTGGAGGTAGAATGCCTCTGAGTTCCATCCCCAGTACCGCAAAAAAAAAAAAAAAAAAAAAAAAAAAAAAATTACAAGCTTTCAATTATTTACCATTATTTATATTGATGACAAAACTTTTTTTCCTAAACTTATCATATTAAGGGCATTCTTTCCTATTCCTAGTTTTACTAGATATTCATTCTTTTCACAAGGTAGTTACTGAATTTTGTCTACTTGTTTTTCTACCTCCACTGAGCTAATATCATAATTCCCTCTTTTCATTAAAAGAGATATTGTGTCACTCTGCTTATGTGACTTTTGAATTTTCAGTGAACTTGCATTACTGAAATAATGGACCTAATGCAATATTTTTGTTTTGTTTCTATGCATGGTAATTCATTCACTTACTCTTAAAGCTTCTGTGTTAAGTTTCATTATTTTTAGCAGTTTTTGAAGGGAAATAAGTGGGACTTTGCTACTCTGTGTGGGGCAAAACTCTAGTTACTGAAGTGAATAGATTTTTATTGTATTTCCAGATGAGAATCTACAGTGTTTACATAATAAAGACTGCATTTCCCAGCCTCCTATGCAGTTAGAAGTAGTTATATGATGATGCTCTAGCCAATGACGATGAGTACAATAGCTATGAGAAAATAAACAATACTGAAGTGAGTTGTAAGTAATGTGATTGATCCAAAGTCTTTCAAAAGCAAGAATTCAACATTGTCCAGATTTGGGAGACAACGTTTATTCTCTGCAACAGTCAGAGATGTTTCAAATTCAACTGATAAAGAATCAGCTCAAATAAGCATAAACAATAAATAAAACTATATGTCTATAGCAGAGAAATTAACAAGTCAGGGTTTGTTATGAATCCTGGGTATGGAGGAGCCAATAGCACTTTCTCTACTTCTCTCTTCAATTTATGTTTCTTCTTATTCTCTTCTGCCGTACTCCAAAAAGTCTTTCTTCATCCATCAGGAAATATGTCTGCAATCATTCTAGGATTACTCGTGATTATGGGGTCAATGCCCCTGCTCTTCTACCAGAGAACTGAAAAGCACTGATTATAAACTCCACATTGCCTAAGTCAGTGATAAGTCCAATTCTGGGTAAATATCTTTGTCCTAGAGCAATATGGCTTATGATTTGGAATAATATAATTTTTATAAGGGAGAAGAGTAGTTTCCACAAAGAATTTGAAAGCATGAATGCTGAACAAAAATAAAAACAATAAAGCCAGAAATGCAGGCTTTCTGGGAGTATGTAATGGAATGTATTGATCAGTTTCCTGGCTCTAGCCAAGAGGACTAGAGTTTAAGACCAAGCTGTGATCTCAGTGTGCATTTGTACTGAACAGACTTCTAGTATGTTACACTGAGAGAAAAAAGGGTCTCACTCAGAGGCAAGGCAGGTATTTGGAGTTCACCATGCTACTGAGACACAGAACAACACACACACACACACACACACACACACACACACACACACACACACACACACACACAGTTCCATCCCCACCAGGTGGAGGTATGGGACTTCTGTCTTGTGGAAATCTCTTAGCAATGAACAGTAGGAAGGCAGAGGCTGACAAGTCCCCAAAGAGAACGGGATAATCTCTCCCCTTCCAAATTCATAGGCTTCCTCCAAAGAGTCTCCTAGAGCCTTTCTTTCTTTTCATATTGAATTAAACATTACATACTCACCTTAGTTTTTTTTAGTAAGCTGTGCTTTGGGAGGATTTTTATTCTATATCATCTCCTGGACTCTAATTAAGCTTAAATTCAGACCTATATTACTGTGGTCATTGCAAATAAAATGAATAAAAAACTGAGGCATTGTCTTTCAACCTCTTGTCAAATGCTTTAGGGTAATAAATGTTTTGTTTTTGTTTTCCTTACTGCATCATTATTATAGCTCCTGCAGCTCAAGAGTGCCTACCACATCCTAACAACTCAGAACCTGTACCTGAGTGAATGCATACAACAAAAACAAACCCCAAAAATTTGAGGTAAGAGCATAGCTCAGTGGTAGCAGTGGTAGAATATAGAATGCAGGAAACTCTGGGTTAAAAAAATGTGTGTGTGTATGTGTGTGTATGTGTGTGTGTGTGTGTGTGTGTGTGTGTGTGTGTGTGTTTCCAAGTCACCCAGCATGGACATGAGGGCTGATACAGTTTCCAAATGCTCTTCCCCAGCTTTTGACTTTGCCTAATTTCTTTTCAACCCCACATCAAACACACCAGGCTGAACAATGTGATGGTGCAGGCGTCCGACAAGCCCAGATCCCAGCCATGTGGCTGTCCATTCGTTTCCAGCCATAGCCATTCTGTGTCTGGAAATTTATGGCCTTAATATTTGAATCTCTGGGGAAAAAAACCATAAGGGAAATATAATGTATAAAAATATGTATTTCCTGGTTCTGTAGTTTAGCCATATGCTTTTAATTGGCAAAAAGCCGGTCGGTACAGAATTTCTGAATGCCTTGCTCATAGGACAGATGGTGTGGAAAGGGTGGATTGCTTCCCCAACAAAGGGTAAGACCAATGGCCTGAGCATCTGGCCCCTCATCCTCTCAAACACCACCCCAATGTTGATATAATGTCCTGTGACTTGAAAGTCACAAAATTCAAAGTCAAAAACGCATAAATACGTAACAGCTCCGTGGTGTGGGACACAAGTCCTTTTCTGTTGTCTGTGCAGAAAGGAATTTAAAGTACTTGAGAACTCTAATTTGGGGATAGCCTAAAGCAAAGTTAAGATTTCAGTAAAATCTGAAAAAAAAATGTACAAAAATATCCATGTGCCTATGTACCTGGGCTGAGAAATAATATCTTTGTCCAATAGTTTAAAGGAGGGAGAAAAGCAAAGTGAGAAGTGCGTGCAGAAGTCAAATTCAGCTCTCATGGATGGTCAGATTGTTTGTTTGCTTGTTTTTATTATTTAACCCAAGGGTGGTTTACCACTAAGCTACATCTCTACCCTTTTTTATTTTTATTTGTTTGTTTGTTTTAGTTTTGCTAAGTTGCCCAGGCTACTTTCCAACTTGTGATCCTCCTGCCTCAGACTCCCGAGTCACTGGCAGTGGACATTTAATTAAGAAGCTCTTTATGTAACCAGATCAACGTCCTATGTAATTATTGAAGTGACCAATTATACTAGATGACTGTGGATTGGGGGTTCTTAAGCAGTAAGGCTTTAGGTGTGCAAGGCTCTTAGAGAAATGAGATTGCTTTCTGCCTGAACCAGACATAATTAGCATATATTGATTCTCTCCAGCTCCACCGTAGACAATCATAGCTCTACAATAGCCTCGTGTTCATCCGCTGCTTTGACAGAGGAAAAGGGTCGCTAATATTGTCCTACTTAGGTTCTAGGCATCGTGACGACTGCCTTGTCTGTGTTGCTTCAGTGGGTTCTCATAAGGGAAGAAGGAGAAGTCAACTGATAAGTTTTGAGTGCCTACCTAATGTGCGAGGCTCTATATGATGGGCCTAGCTTATTTTAATTAACACAACAATCCCCCATGTAGCTTTTATCAGCTCCACTGTACTCCTGAGAAAACTGAATCTTATCTGTAGCTTCCATGGTTGGTACTTAACAACACTGGGATTTAATTCAACCTCCATCTCTGAAGCCAGTGCTCGCTCTCTCTCTCTCTCTCTCTCTCTCTCTCTCTCTCTCTCTCTCTCTCTCTTGCTCATTCATCCATTTAGTGCAAAAAGTAGACCGTGCCCTGAGCCATCTGAGGATTCAGAGATAAAACAGAAAAGCACCCGCTCTGGGCTATTCGTTCATATTATTCCAAGAAAACAGATACTTGAACAGTGTACTAAATGCTGTAACTAAGTAGCTGTCATCAACTCAAAGTGACCCTTGTACACAGGTCCAAAATTCTCACTATTGAGGAAGAATGCACAGAAGGCAAGTAAAACGGATCCTAATATCTGAAATTGAGGATTTAGAGTTGGAAAGGGGCTGCTGCCTTTTTAGCTAGTGCTCATCATGTTATTCTAAATCACTTGCTTCCTATTTTTCCACTAGATAGGTGGCCTTCTGATGATTCTCCTTGTTTATCCGTGTTTCCCCTGCTCTTCATCTAAGGGGATGAATATCCACTTGTTTACTGAATCAGTGAATGAAAGTTTGGGTGCAGGCAGGACAGCTCCTCTAAGAAGTCAATAAATAGAGCAGTAATTTGAAGAAGGTGATGTTTAATTCTTTATTTTATTTTATTTTTTTTTTGCAGAATTGGTAATTGAACCCAGGGCATTCTACCTCCAAGCTATACCCCCCAGCCCTATTGTGTGTGTGTGTGTGTGTGTGTGTGTGTGTGTGTGTGTGTGTGTGTGTGTGTCATTGGGGATTGAACCCAGAGGCATTCTACCTCTGAGCTGTACCCCCAGCCCTATTTTTTATTCCTTATTTTGAAACAGGGTCTCACTAAGTTGCAGAGAACCTCACTAAATAGCTGAGGTTGACCTTGAACCTGGATTCTCCTGTCTCAGCCCCATTTTTATTTTTTATTTTGAAACAGGGTCTCACTAAGTGGTGGAGGGCCTCACTAAGCAGCTGGGGCTGGCCGCGAACCTGCAATCCTCCTGTCTCAGCTTCCAGAGCACTGGAGTTACAAGCATGCACCACCACACCTGGCTGAAGGTGATGTTTAAAACATCCTGCTTCAAGAAGCTGTCATGGTGGCAATAAAGAGGATTTGCAAAGAACGGGGAGTTCCTAAAACCTGGAAGACTGGTTGGTAGACCTGTGCAGAGTAAGCTGATCCCAAAGAAAGTAGAAATAGGGCAAGACTGATTGAAAAACTGGCAAAAGGACAGGCATTTCAAAGCAAAATTTAGATGCAGCTTCAGATTGCATCTCCACTTGGAAGAAGAAAGAAATGGAACTAAGAAGCATTTGCTAGCACTTACTTTCACTTGGCACTTAATATTTTTATCTCATTTGTTAGTTATCAAAACACTGATGCAAAGGTATATCACTATTTTATAGCAGAGGAAACTTGGGCTGAAAGACACAAATAATTGCATCTCCCTGTAGCGAATTGGAGTGCCAAGATTTGAACAGAGGTCTAATGATCCCCAGATTGAGGTTTCTCCACGAATTCATGCTGC
Source organism: Graphiurus murinus (assembly GCA_004027655.1). Lineage (NCBI taxonomy): Eukaryota > Metazoa > Chordata > Mammalia > Rodentia > Gliridae > Graphiurus > Graphiurus murinus. The sequence goes on from PVLC010028705.1 coordinate 7,859, forward strand.
CTTTCTACTCAGGATGAAGGGAGAAGAAGGAAGAGCTGAATTCTGAAATAAGAAAAAGCTACAGCGTGCATCACTTTGGAAATGCGCTTGCTGACTCAGAGTGATAGAGAGGTCCAGCTAACAATCTAATTAAACGCAGTTGTAGGCAAGCTAACCATACTCTGCAGCCGTAAGCATGATATATTTATTTTCCATTCCCTCTGTGGCTAGCAATTCAGAGGATAAGTCATTAAAAAAATCTGTCGGATGTTTCCCCTTGACTAGGGCAAGGAGAGTGTGCTTTGTCTGAGGTAGAGTGTTCTAATTAGCAGGACTTATTTATACTTGATGAAAATGATATGGGAATCAATAAACCCCTTGTCTGTAGGCAAGGATCTTAGGGTGGTTCATAGGTATACAGTTGTACCACGAATGAACCAAAACCCTTTCAGCCATAAACAGAATAAGCTGACACTACATTGATTTTTCATACTAAAACAAAGCTGTATGTTCCCTATGTGGTTGATCATATTTCCAGCTGAAGAGAGCAAGCCTGTGCATGCAGAGGGAAAAAGCAAGTTAGAGATTAACGGGATATAAAGAAAGTGTTCAACCATGGGGCAGATGCCAGTCTTGGGTTTTGGTTCAGTGGATTTTACTATTATGGGTGAAAGGCAAGAGGGGCAGCTTTTGTATGTTTGTTTTTACTGAGTATGAGTTTGAGGAAGATGTGCCTTTTGTGGCTCAGCATCTCTGAAGCTTACTGGAGCCCATCTGTCCCCTCAGCATCCTTGGCTCCAATCTGCATGGGCAAGGACCAGCCTTCACACCCAAGGCTGCAGTCACCCTCTTTGTATTCAGGGTTGTGGCTACAAAGCTGCAGTCCCAATTCTTTTTCCTTTATAAGTCCTATACTCGGGCAGGACAAATGTCCATCATCTGGAATTTTACAGCTCACAGATGCCTAATTTGCATCTGCAACACAGAAGACTTAGATAATGCAATGACATCTGGCCTGAAGGTGGCCAAAGACCCATGGGATGTAGTCATTGATTGGGACTGTTCCAACTGGGGCTAATGTAGACCAGATGACACCAGGCAAGGAGGGATAAAAAAGAACACTCCCAAACTCCTTGAGCTGCCACTGCTCAGCTGAGTTTAATGGTGCTACAAAGGAAGTATCCTGAAGGCCACATGTTCAGAATCTAAGTTTATATCCTAATGTGCTGCTTTCCTCCAAAGGAATGTCCCTCCTACTGCTCCAGGTCTCAGAACAACTGATGCTGCAGAGAAAACACAAGCTTTGGTTTGCAGAAGGATAGAGGGAGAGGAGAGGAGAGGAGAGGAGAGGAGAGGAGAGGAGAGGAGAGGAGAGGAGATGCTGCTTCCACACAACAGACCCAGGAAGCAATATTCAGAGCAAGACTTACTGAACCATCAATCCATACATTCAAAACTTCAAGACAGGACTGTGAGCTACTGTTCAAGCAAAACTAAGACCAAGTGAAGTTGCCAGTATCAAAAGCCTGCATATCCTGGCAAGACCAGACTACACATGACAGGAACAGGGGAATCTTCTCAGCTAGACAGAGGAGAGCTGCCTTCTCTTCTTCAAGGTTGTGGGGTTCTTACCAACATTAGCAAAGAGAAGCTGCAGAGTGTGAGCCCACCCTACTCTGCATTTTAATATCTATGTGTGCTTCACTATTTCTAAGCACCTTTACATGGTTTGAGAACCTTCATAAATATTCTCGTTCAAAAATATACAAGGAGAGCTGGATGTGATGACACACACTTGTAATCCCAGCATTTGAGAGGCTGAGACCAGAGCATCCAGGTTCGCAGCCAGCCTCAGCTACCTAGTGAGGCACTCCGCAACTTAGTGAGATCCTGTTTTAAAATAAAGAATTAAAAATAGGGCTGGGGATATAGCTCGAAGGTAGAATGCCCCTGAGTTCAATCCCCAGTACCAAATATATATACATATATATATATATATATATATATATATATATATATATATATATATATGTATACACACACACACACACACACACACATACAAGGAGTGGGAAACAAAATACAAATATATATAGAGAATGTTTCAGGGACTGTTGTTACAGATGCTTGGGCGATGCCTACCTTGGAGTTAGCCAATCCACCGCACCCTCTTTACAGAATACTGAAAGGATGTGTAACCTACAATGACTGTTCTTACAAGTGTCCCAGACAGAATCCTCTGCTTTCCTCAGCTGATAAAGAGAGGCAAATTATGGAATATAGCTAGCTGGGCCTCCTGCAGAACCTAAGGTATCTGGCCTATGCAAAGCAAGAGTTGACTGCCATAAAGCTGTCATGTCCCTAATTAGACAAATCACTCAGCTCCCTGGGAGCTGTTAAACCGTTTTGGAAAGTGTGATAGGTCTGGCATTTAAAGGATGAATGTCTTGGGTTAGCATGGTTTACACTGGATTATTGTCTTCAGATTTCAGCTTCACTTTCACACCTTGAGAGAAATTCTCTATTTTCTTATGGCAAAACAGGCCACCACCACCCACCTAGCCCCGCTGATGTAGGAACGCCCTCATACCTGGAGTTATTCTTCAAAGGACTTGACTTATCACTTTTTATCCTCACCTATCTTTACTCACATTCATATTTATTTACCATCTGCTTTCTTCCACTAGAATACAAAAATCTATAAAGACCCCCCCCCACTTTAGCCAAAGCCTGTACAGTAGGCATTTAAAAAATCTATTTTAACAGAAAATCTATAATTAGCTGATATAATTTTTGAAGGTGACTTTATTAATTAGGTCTCCTTCAACTTAAGGTATTAAAGATAATCGTCTTAATGAGTCCAGGACTCACTAAGCATTTTACCATATTATTGTATCTCAAAGGCCACAAGCAGAAAGACTCAACAGGTTTAAGATAACAGCCACAAAGCAGTGAGTTCCAAGCTGGCAGCTCTCAATTCTAGCTTTGAACCTCTGTAGTCTCCACCTCCTTGGCACAGTGAAAGCAGTGATATATGTCACATGGAGCCCAGAAACCCAGATCTTGAATCTGAGATCCAGAACTGGGTGCAAGTGCAACTACACACATCCTGTCTGTGCTCGAGTTTGCTCCAAGATGAAGGAGGAGTGGAGGATGGGATGATCTGACTGCTAAGACCCCAATCCTTCCACAAAGACTCATTTTTACTTAAGAGGAAAGAAAACTACCCCAGCCACCACTCACAGTTAGCAACCCTGAGAGTTAATCAAATATGCCTTCCTGGAATATTTTAGCACCTGACTTGATAATGAGAATTCGAATCCTTCAAGAAACACTGGTAAGTCTGTCTTAGCCTTCGGATAGAGCATGAGTCCCAGCATCAACCTAGGGGCAGATTACCCTCTTGGGTTTTTTCAGAGAGCAAGGAAAGCAGATACGACTCAGCTTAAGAAAAATCTTAATATTCCTCTGAGAATACCAAATAGCTAAATCGTATGAGGGGATCAAAATATTCTAAAAGTGAAAATAAAACTCAGGACTTAGATGTTCACACTGAGAAGCAGAAAAGATAGGAAAAGAAAGAGAGAAGAAGATAGAAATAGAGAAGAGAGCAAGAAGAGAGAAGCCAAGAGACAGAGGGTAGAGGGAGGGAGAAAAATAGAAAAGGAAAGAGAAAGGGATAGAAAAGGGGAAAAGAGAGAGGGATGAGAGAGAGAGAAAGAATGAAAGGAAGGAAGGAAGGAAACAAGGAAGGAAGGAAGGAAGGAAGGAAGGAAGGAAGGAAGGAAGGAAGGAAGGAAGGAAGGAAGGAAAAAAACATGCCTGTTTTCAGACAATAGCTCATCAGCATTCACCTCCTCTTTATGTGCAAGGGTGGGTTGAGCTGGGTTCAATAAACAGAATCAGGGCAAATACAGCCCATGGAAAGTGCTTCACCCAGACTCTGGTGTATACAGAGGGTACATGAACAATAAACTTTAGTCATCTCCCACTTCTTGCAACTTCTATGCTGTGGCTCACATCATAAGCAGCGCCCAGAGAACAGTGTTTTAAATGTAGTTTCCTCAGGGTTCTTATTTCAAGTCACCTTACTATGTAGTTTAAATGATCTCTAAATGCCCTAGACCTAGGCCAAGGTGATTTTTTTTCCCACCTGTACCATGTGGCACTCAAATATAAATATAAAGTGCTGCTCATTTCTCACTGCACTGTTTTCTGTAAATAGTCCATAAATGGGGAGAAAATCTGGCAGGCACCAAACTCTCTCTGTGAAAACAAACAAACAAAAAAAAAGATGAACAGTGATCAATATTGTGTTGCTACCTGAGGAAATCTCTCTCGGTCCATCAGGATTTAAAGTGGCAATAATTCCAAAATGAAATCAGTGCTAGGTAATTTCTACCAATTCTTTGGGCGTATTTCAGATTTCCCTAGGAACAAAGTCCTAAATCAAGCAGAAGACATCCCTGTCAAGGTCATAGGCTCCTCTCCCTGAGGCCCGTGAGAATATTAGATTATAGAACCTTGTGAAAATTTGGGAGTTTTGCCCTTTTAATCTACAAGAAAAATGGTTAAAATACCATTTCCCTATAGGGTTATCATGGAATTTTAATTATAGTATAGTGTTATAGATCTCACCTATAACATAAACCCTCAATCTATAATACTCCTCTTCTCAACTTCTTTCTCTTCTGTTTCTCAACTTCTTTCTCTTCTGTTCTACTCCAAGTACCAGTAACAATTGTGATTTTTTTTTCCCCTAAGTCACTACTGGTTTTCCAGTGATTTTCCTAAACTTTTCACAGAGTTTCTCAGTCCAGTATTTTCATGAGTTTCTGGGAGATCAGTCTATGATGTCTGGTGTTTGCTTGATTCTCTGTGTTAGAGAGTTGGCATTCAGATGATTCCGAAGGCAAAACTGTGTACAGTCCATGGTGTTTCTCCATAGCCAGGCATGAAACTGTGAGACTGCTGCAGTCTGTGCTAATGATGGAGCTTGAAGCCTAATGGAAATAGTAATAATCATGACAATAACAATGATCATGTAAAAATACACTAAAATAAAAATCTACCTCATGAGTTTCTACTTCCAAGCTTTTTCTCTTTGCCACCTCTGTCCTTGAGATTGCTAAGACCTATTTCTGTTGACATAAAACACAAGTCCTAACTAATCCAAGCTATTATAACCCCTCAAGGTGAGAGAGAAAGCATTCCTTTTTTTTTTTTTAACAGTTGGTCAGAGAGCTAGAGATTGAAATTACCTCCACTCTGAGCTGCATGGCTCTTTTATTTTGTATCACAGAGAGAGCTCGATCAAAATGTATTTCTTGAATCATCTATAGATTGCCAGATATTAGTTTTTCTTTCCAAGGATTTGTGAATTATACAGGAACAATGCAATGCAACATGCTCAGTTTACTACCATCGCACCACAAAGCATCAGGGTCTTGATTCCTTTCATTCTATGGGGATGTCTTAGCCTCTAACTAAATGTATGAATGTAATTAATTATGTGGAAGGGAAAATGACTATCATTTTTAACTTAGCACTTCAACAAGGCCCAAGCTCCATGGCTTATATGCAAACAAAATGGGCTTTTGAAATAGCATTTTATTTTAATCCTTGAAGTAATCTCTTGAGGAATTTTTTAATCCTTGTTTTATACATGAGAGAATTACCCAGCTATTCAAGTAAGAAACTTGTGTGCAGTGCCTTAGGTATCTGATTCAAAGTCTACTCATTTGCCACTGCCACAACTTACAGGTTTATGTGAAATTGCCTGTGAATTGTCCCACAGTTGATAAATTGTCACTAGCTACACAAGAGATTCTGGAAGGGCACAATACAGGACTATTCTTTTCTTCCCTCAGCACGGAGACTCAGCAAATGATTGACTACGTCATTGGTGCTCAAAGAGTAATTTTAGCTTGAATTGAATTGAGCCATATTGGATTGGGTAGAATTAAATTCATGCTCCTCATTGATGAGGCTATTAATAACCTTGGCCCTTGTACAAACCACACTTAGCTGTAATTGCTCTGCCCCCTCACACTGAAACCACATGATCACTTACTGGAGACACGATCATTGGTGACCACAGTGTATGAAACCTCTGCAGTGATCTATCATTGCCTCTCATGGTTTCAGGAAATCATGAAAGCTAGTGGAATAAAACCTGGCTTTCGATGGAGGAAGAGAGAGATAGGTTCAAACCCTCACTCTGTTGCAAACACTGTGCAACCACTAGCAAGTTGCATGTCTCTGGACCTTTGTCTTTGAATCCATAAATACTGTAATAATATCATTTATCTCTAGAGCCATTGTGCAGTTTGAATGGAAAGCTATATGTTTAACCTGCAGTATAGAATTGCATTTCTATTTTTTTCTTCCACCCTACTCCTAGTATCAAATGGGCTCAATGCTCTAATTGAAGCTTTAAAATAAAACTTCAACTGATTGGATTACATGGAAGACTTTAATCTTTTACAGTTACTTTTGCAGGAGGGAATATAATGTCTAGACACCTGACTTTTGATGATGATCTGCTGCTACTACTACTACTACGCTGTGGAGGCCATGATGGATAAGAATACAGCATATATATATATATATGAAAGTTAGTCTGTGAGCATCTCAGAGAAATTCATAGAAAAGTGTGAGGGGCTGTATTTATCAGGATACCGAGTACTAGGCCACTGTGGATATAAAACCAAAAGGAATTTAATTGTTCTTTCTTTAAGCAAGAGGGGAAAAATTGGCATTGGGCCAATGCCACATTATTTTTGTTCTACAAAACCCCTGCATTGTGATAATCACTCATTAATATCATTATCAGCAATCATCATATTTAGCCAGATTACATTTATAAGACAATAAAGTAGACAATACAAATATAATGTTTTATATATATATATATATATTTTTTTTTTTTTTCAGTACTGGAGATTGAACTCAGGGGCATTATACTTCTGAGCTATATCCCCAGCCCTATTTTTTATTCTTTATTTTTAAACAGAGTCTCACTAAGTTGCAGAGAGCCTCACTAGGTAGCTGAGGCTGGCGGTGAACCCGGATACTCTGGTCTTTGCCTCCCAAATGCTGGGATTACAAGCATGTGCCACCATGCCTGGCTTGTTTGATGTATATTTACGAAACATTTTAAGTTGTGTATCTTTTGCATTTAACCACATTTTCAATTCCAGTGTTGTGCTTCTACTGTTCAAAGAGAAATTCATTTTTAATATCGTATGTGAGCTGGCTGTAATATAATTCCAAGTTACAATCTTTATTAGAAACAGAAATGAGATTAGAAACCCCCATCTAGATTTTGTGGAAGTATGTATCATAAACTAATATAGAATCCTTGCTTAACCATTAATCACTATAGTCATTTTGATTTAAATAAAAAAATAGATTTAGAAGCCTGCTCCATTTGTAACTGAAACTGTAAGACCTAAAACAAAGAGTTCCACTAGAAAGTGACGAAAACCAGCAGAGATGTGGAAAGGATGATAAAGCATCTTCCTCAAAGACAAAAAAGATTAGTTTTATGCTATTGCAACTAGCAATAGCATTTAGAAAATGTGGTGGAGTATAAAATATAGACTACCTATAGCTCCCAACCTTAAAAAATATTTAAATTTAGTATTTCTGTACAAATGCTTTGCTTATCAAAATTAACAAATTGGTATCATATAGTTTGGAAAATACACAAGTATACATTCAGTATTGTATTCTGTGCCTTATAATTTATTATTCCATCAAAAGCAGGCTTACCTGTCATTAAATATTTCTTAAAACATGACCTAAGCAAATGTTCCACTGATAGGTTTTGTCATCTTATGCTGTTTTTGACATATTGATATTCTTAAAATGTACTTTTCTTCCATTAGCTATATTTTAGATTTGTATCACAGTCCTAAAGACTTGTGATTTATGACTCTACAAGGCAAGTATAATTAAAAATTGTTTTGATTTAATCATGCTTCTTTGCAGCTTTGTGGTTTTTGTTAAAGAACAGGACAGAACATATTCTTAACAAAGCCAAACTAAAGATCCTAATCTGATCCATATAGCAAGAATAAAATATAAAAGACAAAGAAATGAAGAAATAATATTTTCATTATTTGCAGGATATATGGAAATTCTGATGGCTTTACAGTCAGATAACAGATCAATTTCTTTGTGTCAGCTTCAAAAATAGAAATTAACTTTAAAATTTATGTCACTTAAAATAACATATCAAATGCCTGTGTTGACCTATAGATTAAATGCAGTTTTACTTAAAATCCAGGCAGATATTTTGTGGGAAATCAACAACTCATTATAATCTTGTATTGAATGCCAAGGACCAAAACCACAAAAAATATCCTTTAGCAAAAAGATCAAATTGGATATAAGACTGAATATTATTAAGAATTATATAAAACTGCAGCATTAGATTAATGTAATACTGGTATAGGAACTGGTAAATAGAACAGTGCAACATAATGGGGAGACCAAAAACAAGCAAGCATGTTTATAGTAACCACTTTATGACAAAGAAACTTGAATCGTGATACAGGAAAAGATTGTTTTTTTAATAATAGAAAAGGGGCTTGGAACTTTCTCCAAAACGAACCATATTTTGTCCACAAAGCAAGTCTTAACAAATACAAAAATGTCTGTATAATTCTTTGCATTTTATTAGATCATAATTAAATAAAATTAGAAATCAAGAGCAGCAGCAACAACAAACTACAGTAGTTAAATAAATGCATAGAGATTGAACAATACAGTTTTGAATTATGAATACATAGGTGATCAGGGGAGAAATGTAAAAATTATAGAATCAAATGAGAATAAAGATACAACATACCAGAATCTTTGGGACACTATGAAGACAGTTATAAGAGGAAAGCTTATATTTATGAGTACCTACATTTAAAAGAAAATGTGGAGTCCAGCATGGTTGTTCATGTTTGTAATCCCAGTATTGGGAGGCTAACACAGGAGGATTGCAAGTTCAAAGACGGCCTCTGCAAATAGTGAGATTCTCATCAACTTATGGAGACCCTGCTTCAAAATAAAAATTAAAAAAATAGGGCTAAGGGTGTGGCTCAGAGATAAAATCCCCATGGGTTCAATTCCCACTGCCCCAAAAAGAAGAAAAAAAAAAGAAGAAAGAAAGAAAGAAAGAAAGAAAGAAAGAAAGAAAGAAAGAAAGAAAGAAAGAAAAGAAAGGAAGGAAGGAAGGAAGAAAGGAAGGAAGGAAGGAAAGAAGGGAAAAAAAACAAACAAAAAAAATTGGGGGAAAGAATTGCACATGCTGTTAGTGAGATTGTAAATGAGTACAACTATGAATCAGTATAGAAGTTACTCAAAAGACTAATAATAGAAGCTCCATATGATCTAGTTATACCACTCCTCAGTATCTTTTCAAAAGTATTAAAGATAGCACACTACAGCGACACATACATACTCATGTTTCTAGAAGTGCAATTAACAATAGCCAAGTTATGAAATAATCACAGATGTCTGTGGACAGATGAATGGATAAAGAAAATGTGGTATGTGTACACAAAGCATCTTATTAAGCCATAAAGAAGAATGAAATTATGTCACTTGGAGGAAAATGGATAGAACTAGAGAACATTATGTTGAGGAAGCAAAGTAGACTCAGAAACTCAAGGATTGCATGTTTTCTCTCATATATGAAAGCTAAGAGAAAATAGTAAGAACAAGGCTTCTCATAGAAATATATGGGAGGCCAATAAAGTAGAGAAAAAAGGGCCAGGGGGAAGGAGGAAAGGAGAGAAATAGGAGGTAATAGGAAATGAAATTGTCCTCATTATGTTATGTATAAATATATCACAATCAATCTCACTACTATAAATTATTATGATGTACCCCACAATTTTTTAAACATAAAATATATGTCAAAGTAATAATATAGTAATAATAGGAGCTGTGCCAATTGAATATTCACATGAAATAAAATAAATCTTACATTTTACTTTCCTCATAAAAATAAATGTTGGATGGATTATATATCCAAATGTGAAAGTGAAAACAACAAAGTGCATAAATGATAATAAATAAAGATAATATTATAAATTTGGGGGTAAATTAATTTTACAAGAGAACACAGTAAATGCTAACCATAAAGGGAAAAGATGGTAAACTGACTTTATTAAAAGCAAATTCTATTTATCAAAAGTCACAATGCATAAAATAAGAAGGCAAGCCAAATATGGAAAATATATCACATAGTCAACAAAGAACTCATATTCTGAATATATAAATAATCCTAGAATCAGTTAAAAGTCTATAAATATATGGACTATCCAATGGAATTTTAAAGAAGGTATGCAAAAGCTAAAAAGCATGTGAAAATGTGGTCAACGTCACTAGTCATTGCTAAAATAAAAATTAAAACCCAACTGAAAGAGTACTATGTATACACTAAAATGCTAAAATGAGCAATTTGCTAATGGGAATGTGTAAATTATATTCATGCTCCTGAGACTGCAATGAACACTATGGAAAACTATTTGATGATACTTACTAATCTTGAGCTCTTGCTTATCTTGTAACCTGCTATTTTTCTCTTAAGTATCTAATCAACATAATTCCATGCTTACAACAAAAGTTGTAAAAGTCTATACAGAAACGCATAGGAGCATTAGTTATAAGCGCTCAAAACTAGATGCAACACAAATGTTAGTGAAAATATAATGCATAAGTTGGAATGTAAATACAACTACCTAAAAGAAATAAGCTTAGTTACGTAACAGTAACTTGCAAGTATAAACAATATATGGAGAAAAATATTCTATTGTCATTTATAAGTTGAAAGTCAAACAGGAAGATCAGAAGAGTGAATTCCTTTTCCAGAAGGATATTGCCTAGAAGAACACAGAAGGAGGCTTTGAAGTCCACGTGGTGTTTTATATCCTGTGAATGATAGATCCATGGGTATGTTAACTTTAGGATAAAAAAAATGCATAAAGTAAAAATGCATAAATCTTTGTGCACTTTACTGTGTTATTTAAAATGTTAGAAAACTGGTACGGTGTAGATGACATGTCACATGGCGCATAGGAAGAAGGGAATATACTTAGGATTACAGTAATGCAAATGTAACATTGATTTTACTTCGAACAATTGCATAAGCGCTCACCATTACAATATGCATATAGGGCCATTGTAGTCTGTGTCACCCATTCCTCTGAGAACTTTCAGTTGTCAAATGAGCTAATAAATGAGTTTACCAAATTACTTGTGATGAGAAAGCAAGTAGACCCAGAGAACTGGTGCCATATGTACTTTAAAGCTCATCAGGCACCACACTAAGAGACAGAGCAGTCAGTTACAGAAACAGGGTTTAATTCACCTCATACACTTCACTGGTTTAGCTTAAGATCCAATGCTAAAACCCAATCATAAGCTTGACCCTGTGGTGGTTAGTCTGGATGGTCAACTTGACTGGATCATAAAACACCTAATATAATGTGACTTTGGTGTGTTGAGGAGATGATTGGTTTATGTCCTGGCAGATTGAAGGAAAAGTCCTGCCCTGAATCTGGGTAGCACAGGACCTGGATCAAAGATGAAGAAAGCCTCACGAAGGCGTGCATGGTTCTTCCTGAAGAACATGTGTCTGCTTTCGTCTGAGATAAGGACCTTCAACTCTTCAAACTGGATCTTCACCATCAGTTTTCCAGAGAGTTTTCTGACTTTTCCATCTTGTACTGAGACTGAAGTAGTGGTTGCTCAAAATCTGAGACTCCAGCTCTTAAACTGCTCGACCAGCTACTGGTTCCTCTGGCTCTCCGCTGTGCAGTCAGCGAAGTGGGACACTGCTTTTCACTGTGAGTTGATTTGATAAATCCCCTCTTACCAGTTCTGTTACTCTGATGAATCTTGACCAATACAGACATTGTGGAGTGTACCAGATTGAAGGAAAAGAAATCAAAACAAAGCCTTCATTGATTCTGAACTAATTTCACCTCCTGTCCAATCATCACTTTCCCAGTGCATAGTTACCCCGTGATTCCCCAGGCATTCTTCCACCAGTTTCCAATGAACATACATTTGTGTGTCTCTGGTATGCAGAAACATGTGTGTGCTTCTGATATGTGGACACTGAGACTGTAAAACATGACCACTAAGTGTTTGAACTCACTATTCAAGACATAGAAGAGCTTAGACTAATAATTAACTTAATATGTGACTGTGCAGTGTGAGAAAATGGATTAGAATGATGAATTTCTTCAAAGAGGGATAGAATTTTGAGCTTTCTGGTAGTAACTCCTCAGAAGTTATAGTTTAGGAAACCAAATAGCTACGCCAAACCCAGAGAGTAAAGCTAGGGCTAAAATAATAAAAAGCAGTCAAGGATCAATCTTTGAAAGGCAAACAAAATTGGAATTGAAACAAGTAGGAAGATAAGAGAATTTAGTATTGTCACAGGTGACACTTTTGAGCTGGGGATATAGCAGTGGTGGAGTGAATGAATGCCTAGCAGACATAAGGCCCTGGACTTACTCCCCAGCACCAAAAACAAACAAATAAATGAGAAAAAAATGACACTGTTATCATAATGAAAAGGTAGCCCTGGCTTTAAGAAATAAGGCTGGGGCCAGCAAAAACCTGTGGGCTTGACCCCATAAGCATAAAGACAATGAAACTAAAAGAAAACCAATGAAAAGAAAAAAAAATGAAACAGAACATTTGGACAGGGAGTGGAGAGGTGAAGTCGCAGCTTCATTTGGTTAAATTTTCTCAGTTTTGTCATAATTGATGTCCAGGTCATTGTTGTGGTGGGTACCCTTCCATTTATCAGGAAGTTCAGCAGCATCCCTGACCGCTGCCCACTATAAGCCAGTAACACTCACTGTCCTCCATTTTATTGACAACAATAAAATGCCTCTAGACTCATCCCTGGAGGTGAAGGAGCAAAAATAAAGTTGATTGAGAAGCACTAGGCTGAGTGGACAGGAATAAGAAATTATTAGCAGAATTCATTGAATCAGTCCAGTGTGTTTTATATAACCATTCTTAAGTACAGTATCTAGGAAGTTTTATATATCTTCTTCCACAAAGTGCATTTATTTTTATGCTTCCCAAAGATCAGAGTTAAAGAATTTCTCAAAGTTGGTTACCAATTAGAAAGACTTTCACTTGAGTTGGTGTGTTTTGACCAT
>PVLC010028706.1:0-20837 GCA_004027655.1 Graphiurus murinus
TAAGATGTTTCCTTAATTTGCTTCTAAAATAGTTACCACTTAGACATATCAACTTTGAAGACTAATTTTTTTTAATGTGGTACTCAAGATTAAACCCAGGGCCTCCTGAATGCTAAGCACATGTGCTACCACTAAGCTACATCCCTAGCCCTTGAAACTAATTTATTAAAATATTGACCTCTCCAAAGTGGGTTCAGCCATTTAAGCACCATTTGTAAACAGCCCCAGCAACTGGTGGAATTCTTTGAACACAGGAAAGTATCAAGTTATTGAATAAGAAAAAAAAAAAAAAAAAACTCAAGTCTTTTAGAAAAGCAATACTTAAGAAATTAATTTTAATATTCAGAAGCCAGTTATCTGGTTTGCTTGAAACATGCACACTGAAAGTAAACAAAATCTCACAATTTGCATAACCCAGATAAAACCAGTGAGAGATTCACATGAAAGGGTACTGTGATTTACAAATGCCTGCCTCCCTACCTAGCTGGCAGCAACCCAAAAATTACTACCTGGAGCTTATCAGCCAAAGGGATAGAAATTCTACCTGAGCAAACACAGAAATTCCTTTCAGTAGCATTACCCAAGTTAAAACCACACAAAGACAACAGAATTTCAAAACTAAGTTGCCTGCTCAATAGCTCCTGTTAGCAATGAAAGGGTGTCAAACTGCTTTGTCATCCTTTGGTTCTTTCCAAAAGGATTTGGGGTACCTTAAAATAAAAGACATATATGCAGTTAGGTAGATAAAATAGAATTAGGAAGTCAAAGTAACCTACCAAAGAAACAGCAGAAGTGTTACACATTAGAACTAAATATAATTTCCAGATCTGAGTATTAAATATGGTTTTAAGCTTCCTAGTGGCCAGGACCAAGAAAAAAAAAAAGAAAGAAAGAAAGTTATATACAGAGGGAAAAAATGCATCTCATTTTCTCAAGAGAAATAAAAAATACCATGGCATGCTAGTCTAAAAGAAATATGAGAACAACAGTAATATCCCTTATTCATTTATGCACAAATAAAAGTGCACTGAACACATGACTAATTAAAAAAAAAAAAAAACTGTTAAAGGCCACAGATGTAGGACTGTGCCTGGCCTTTAGATCATTTTAATTCACTGAAAAGAAATGATAACTGGATCCCTGTACTCAGACTTCCAGCACCCTAATTTCAAACCAAGATGGAATTTAAAATGTATTCTACAGAACTTCCTTCCCAAATATCATTTCCTCCTGGCAGTTTATTGAGAAGACAAAATGAGTCAGCTGTCCGCAGAGATCAAAACCTAAAGATCTCTTGATCCAGGTTACTCCGGGGAGCATGAAGGACAGTGTCACCTGGCTGAAGACACCTGATGTTACGGCAAACTACAGCAAGACAAAACCAAGTCTTCATCTTTGTATGGGGCAAGTACCCGTGACCGGGTCATGGGATTCATGTTAGAGTGACAGGCTGGGGAGGAGGAAGATGGGAAAAACAAAGGAGCACGGGGAGCGCTGCAACGGAGCTGGTGAAGTGTTGGAAAGAAAGCAAAGCAGGGTGCAGCAGGCCAGGAGCGGTATCCACACGGGGTGGCCTGGCAGGTTCTGCACCTCTGGGTAAGAGCTTCCAGAAAAGGGTATGGGGAGGCCCAAGGCCCTGGGAAGCACATGCTCGGCAGGTTAGAGACACGTGGCCACAGCAGATGGGGAGAATGAAGGTGGCAGGAGTGGGGCAGGGCGGGAGCGGGGACAGGGCCAGCCCTGGACGCACCCCAAGCCTGGAGAGCAGTTGATGAGGTCGGACCCACTCATCTGAAAGACGCTTAGCGCCATCCCCTGCCGCAGCCTTACCGGGCCATCGGGATGTTCCAGGGGACATCTAACTCTAACATCACTTGCCGGTGACCACAGCGGGGTATTTAAAAACCAGAGCCCATTTATGGTGAAAGAGACACACTGCGTGAAGTTGGGTATCATTGTTTAAACTTGTGTAGGATGCTCATTCATCAGTAAGTTTTAATTGTGAAGGTTGGCATGGTCTTTGTAACAATAAGCACTTCTGGTTATGATACATTAAAATAAGCCCCTGTCATCAACCATAGAGACCAGGATCACTACCTGTTTGCAGGGGTCAGGAACACTCGAAGTTTTGAATACCACTGTTTACTGTCGCCATAAGCACAAGCAAAGTTCCCCAACAACTCACTCTGACCACAAGTGGAGAATCGACTGTGACCCTACCTCTAGGAGACAAACAACGGTCCTAAAAACAGTACCAGAGCTCTGATACACACTATCAACAGACCAGCATTTTTGTACCATTTTATCAAGTGCTTACCTATATGCAGGCCCACTGCCAATGCAAGAACTATATCATTGTAAAACTCCAATGAAGAAGCACTCGTATTTTCCCATGTTACTGCTAAGGAAACAAACTCAGGCAGTAATTCACTTGCCCAAGATAACAAAACTAGTGAAGCCTGGTTCCAGAAGGTCCCAAGCAACCTAACTCCACAGCCTGTCAAATCCCACTGCTTCTCAATGGTGTGTGTGTGTTCATTGGTGTTGAGACAGGATCTCGCTGACTTGCCCGGGATGACTTTGAACTCCAGATCCTCGTGCCTCAGCCTCCTGATTGGTGGGGTAACAGGTATGCACTGCAGTGCCTTGCTTCCACCTCTCACTTTTAAGAAACTAGAAAGACAAAAATTTTTCATCTGACAGAAGTTACCCAGAGAGAGGAGAAAACAATCCTTTTTTATTTAGCTAGTGAGAGACTCTGTGTCTTTTTTAAGAATCAGACACAGGACCTTTTAGGGAGACATATGTAAGCCAGAGCTGAAGACACTGCAGAGAATCTACTGCTTATTAGTGACAAATGACATAAAAGGCAGAGCCGCAGTATAACCACAGAACTTTGAAAACAGGATACAAGTGCACCTTCCTGGACCCAACCACTCCCTCACCAGCTGCCCCCCTTCTACATTTCTATATATATATATATTTTATCTAAGAGGAATCACAAGAATGTTGCATCTCTCCCTTAGTTTTTTAGATCGGGGTTACGGAAGTTGTGGCCATACACATCACTCCACCCAAATCGTAAAGATAGGGTGGGTGGGGACAGAGGAAGAAGAACAGGCTCTGTCCAAGCAACCTGTGCAATGCTTGCCAACATCAGCTGCCAGGGAGGAAGGGGAGAAGTTCAGACTGAAAGTAAACTGTGGAGGTGAGGGAGAAGGAGGCCCCTCCACTCACTGGAAGCACCTTGTGCACTGCAACCTGGCTGGCACTCTGCAGCCATCAGAAGGCCACCTCTTGGGACCTGTGGCCAGGGTCACCATGCAAATGCAGAAGGATGCTGTGCCTGAAGGGACTTCTTGTTCATCTATGTGTATGTTTCAAGGCGAGACCTTAGGGAAAAGGGTTTTGAGTTCCAGAAACGTGGGACTCAAATGATACCAACACAGAAGTAAGTGCTGTCTTTTAAACGGAATTTCTAGCTGCTCCTGCAGGTCCCAGATGCCGACGTGCACCAGCTCTGCGAAGACTGGCTGAGAAGGCCGAGCAGGACAGGACTTCATGAAGCGCACCCAGCCCCACCGAAATGAACAGCAAGCTCCAGTTAGTTGGTCAGTGTCTGACCTGGATGGCAGCAATTGCTTATGAAGACACACACTTACTCTCTGAAGGACCTACAGGGGTGACCGAGATAAAAAAAAAAACAAGACAGGGTTCCCATCCTCAAGAGTTTCCAAGGAGACATGGAAAACCACAGTACACAATCAAGTGACCACAGCAAAGCCCCAAGGTGGAAAAGCACTCCCCAGATGAGAGTTACCCTTCCTCATCCTGCGGCATTTGAGCATCTGCGACAAAGGAGCCTCAAAACACGGCGAGGTCACAGGTGCCGGTATCCAAATAGAGGAGCTGGTGCAAAAAATCAAGGAAGAACATCAACTCTGCCTTCCCAAAAGCAAACAAACACACATGCACTGCTCTCTGCAGTAACAGGCAGCACCATGAGGGTACTCCGCACCCCGGGCCCCACCTCCACTCCCTTACACCCCATTTCTGGGGTGTAAAATAAGACTTACCAAACCTCTTCTAATCCTAATTGGGCATACAAGTAAAAGGAGGTGAGGCTTCCTGTTCTTTTCCTCCCCCCCACTAGTTCCTGTCACCAACACCACATTAGGTGGGGCTGCTGCACCCTGGGGAGTCCCCAGGAAAGAAGACTTCAGTCTCCTGAGGGACTCCAGGCAAAGAAGTGCAATTACACTGATGTTTATAGTATTAGCAGAGCATAACAGCAAACCCAAAGAGCTCTAGAAAATGCCGTGCAGAAGTCTTTAAAGTTGAGCAGTAAATAAACAGAGAGAAGCCAAGCTCCTCCCGTGGGTGGGCCAGACAATCTGGACTCACTAGGGAACCTCTGGGTCAGTTCTTCAACAATCCGAATCTTTAGTCGTGCACACACTAAGGCTTCCGTGCAACCAAATACACGCAGGCAGGGGACCTGATTATTGATCAACCACAGCAGGTCGCCTCTGAGAGCAGCTGAAGGCTGTGCTGGTAAGTCCAGCTGGCCCAGGCGCATCCCACAAGCAGGGAGGTGCGCTCTCCCTGGGTATGAGGTTCCATTCCGGCTGTGCTCCTGCCACCGACAGCTGACCCTGGATCCCTCTCACTGGGAGTGTAGGGCTGTCCTCACCCAGAATTCAGTTCCTTCACAGAAGCAGGCTGGGAGCATTTGTTTGGCATCGCTGTCCACTCCGCCTGACCGACGTCCTGGCGACCTCCTGACCTGACCTTCTGGTGTGCTAGTCCTGATTCCAGACCCACACGGACCCACACCTTCGCTGTCACTTGAACCACTCCCTTCCTCCTCATTTCCACTTCCAGCCCAGGCAGCGGAGGTCCTGCCTTCTCTGCAGAACGCTTCTTCACTACCAAGAACCTTGCCTGCGCATGCATTCATCCTACACCTCTGCTCCCGTGGCCCTCACTATGGATCCAATATTTGTATCTCCACCAAAATCCATGTATTTAGGCCCTAACCCCCAAAGCATTGGGGCTGTGAGAAGAGTGGAATTCCCTTGTGTATGGGGTGAATATCCATGTAAGGACATAGCAGGAGGGTCATCCTCAGGCCAGGAAGCCCCCACCAGACACTGAACCCGTCGGCACCTTGAACTTGGACTTCCAGCCTTCAGACTGGGAAATATATGTTGGTTACTTATGCTGCCCAGGCTATATTTTCTAGAGCAGTCCTAATTGACTATGAGCCATCCACACCTTTGCACCCAGAGTTGTCTCCTCCACTCTCCTATTAGACCCCAGACAGAGCTCCAGTTTGGCCCTCCAGCCCCACCCTCCCAGCCCATCTCTATTACACCACTGCTTACAGAACCGGCTCAGCACTTCAAAGCTGAAGGCTCATGAGGCTGGTGCTAGTGAGACAGGCACCCATCCCAAATCTAGGACCAACTCTAAGCCCCACGGAGCCGAAACTCTTGTTCCACTGGGTGATCATGTGTGACATCACACTGAGATGGTGATTTGGGGGCAAAAGGGCACTAACATTTGTTAATACCCGTGTGCCGGTACGGTGCCACAGCGCAGAGATGGGAAAGGCTGAGCTGGCAAAGGGAAAAGAACATACCACATGCCACCCAAGTCTATACAGCATGATACGTGTGGTCTTTTAATGCACCCATGTTGGAACCGATGAATGATAAAATTCACCTACAAGAGCCATGTAGTCAAGGCATGTGAGCAGCAGCTTTCCATGCTCATGGGAAGAACTCAAGTATTTAACCTCATGTCTTTACAGAAATATAGGCTTTATATTTGTTTAGAAAAAAGTCACATATTTATTCAACTACAGGAAGTTGCTTAGCCCTACCAGTCAAAATGAGGGCAACAGAGCCGCTGGCAAAGAAAGCTCCCATCCATTTAAATAAAAGCCTAGGCTTTTGTTTATGGTATGAGTATTTTTTAATTTTCACAGTTTACTAGACTTTCTATTAGAATGAACAAGAATTTGTCTTAAATGCACACCAATAAAAGATTATTTTTTTAGGAAGGCAGAATTGTAAACATTATTATTTCTCTGCAGTAAAATTGTTGCCATCAACCTAGTAACTAGGAAATTTTGCTTCCTGTTCTTGTTTTTGTTCTTTTGTGGGGGCAAGCGCCAGCACATGGGCTAGGTAGAGTGAGAGCAAAGGAAACCAAATTAAGAGAGAAGCCAAGAAAGGGGACTTCTAGACCCAGAGATGCACTAAGGAGCTTTGCATTTATGTAACTCCACAGTCCCAGGCTCCAGTTTTATGTACAAGGCTTCCTCCTGTGAGTCACTCCTCTGCCAACTGTTGAAAACTTCAGTATGGGCTGATTACTAGAGGGACACACTTCAGAGAGATGATGTGGTGTGAATTTGAAGACTCCAGTAAATCATCCATGAGTAAAAAATAATTTATCTCCACTTAAGAAGCCATGTTAACCCATGTGACATTAACACAGAGCACCGACCGTCTGACAATTATTCTGAGCAGGCTATAAATAGGTGGCTTTTGAAATTAATCCGATGTGTGCCACGGCTCACCATGGAACACACGTATGCAACATGCTCCAGACCGTATGTGCGAGCTGCTTAAATGGAAGAGAAGAAAATAAAACCAGTTGCGGTCAACTCACATATTTCAGCTCTAAGTATGAAACAGGAAGCATATGAAGGACTGTAATTTAGAACTGTTTAAAAGAAACAAAACAAATAAACCTCCCCCAGGCCTACATATGGACAGCGGCAACGCCAGCTATGTTTTTATTTATCACACACACGTTTAAAGTCGCCCACGGATCAGAGTACAAGCCAGGTCCAAGTGGACACCTCCCTGGGCATCAGTGGGTCTGCCCATCCCCCCTCCCTGTGTGCCCGTTTAGCACAGGCAACTCGTCTCATAAGTGCTTTGGGGAGCACCTCTGGGCTCTCTGCGGGCAGCACAGAGAAAGGGGGGGCCTTGGGAAACAAGTGCCTAAAACCCTCTGGAATCAGCACCAGACCCCTCTGCCACTGCAGAGGGAGACTTCTCACTGCCATCTTCCCAGCCCATCACCCACACACCACCTCCCTATCACCTGACCTTGTGTGCACCCAGCCTGTGCACCCAGCCTCAGAGCCGGGAGTGAAGGGGAAGAAGAGGAGAGAAGAGTGGCAAGGTCCCAGATCCCTCCCCAGCCCCTTTCTTGGTGATGTTCTCATGTATTTAAAGGGTAAGAAGCCGGGCATGGTGGTGCATGCTTGTAATCCCAGCATTTGGGAGGCTGAGACCAGAGGATCCCGATTCACGGTCAGCCTCAGCTACCTAGTGAGGCACTCTGCAACTTAATGGGACCCTGTTTAAAAATAAAGAATAAAAAACAGAACTGGGGGTGTAGCTTGGAGGTAGAATGCCCCTGAGTTCAATCCCCAGTACCACAAAAAAAAAAAAAAAAGAATGACCAAAGAAATTATTTTTGCAGTTTCAAGTGTGCATGGGGCATTTACCAAAACAAAGAAACTACCATTTCAAACCTACCTAGACATTTTTCAGTAATCCTAAAGCATCTATCACCCAAAAGCTCTTACAGTGCCAAGAAGCCAAATAAAACTACTAATGACATAATAGTATTTATTCTAGATAAGGCATCACTTTCCACTGACCACACTTACAGTAAGGTAGAGCTGGTGGTATATGTGTATATGGAGGAGGGAGAGAGGGAGAAATCTTAAGAGTCTGGAAGCCAGACATGATGGCCTATACTTATAATCCCAGTACTTGGGAGGCTGAGACAGGAGGAGGATCACAGGTTCAAGGCCAGCTTCAGCAACTTAGTAAGACCCTGTTTCAAAATAAAAAAAATAAAACAGTGGTTGGGGATTAGCTCAAAGGTAGAATGCCCCAGGTTCAATCCTCAGTACCACACACAGAAACAGAGAGAGAGAGAGAGAACATGAATATGAATGAATATGGGAGGCCCTGAAAAGGCAGTGCTGATGGGTCACTAAGAATAAGACATTCTTTAATAAGGAATAATAACATTAAAAATAATAAGAGGGAGAGAGGAAGGGAAGGAAGGAGGGAGACAGGCAGGCAGGACCACAGGATGAATATGGGCCCATTCTCTAAGTCCTGTGTGATCCTAGATAAGTTACTGAGTATCTTTAAGCCAATTACAGTCCTGCATCATGAGGTTGTTGTAAGGATCAAAAACAAAAACCAAAAATGCATGTAAAGCATTTAGGATATGCTTTAAGAAACACTCAAGTATTAGTGATGATTATTCTGGGATGTGTTTCGGTTCCAACTCTACCCATCATTAGCTGTGTGGGCAAGCTATTTAACACATCCAAGTCTTAGCTTACTCACCAAAAAATGAGGAGTCTAGATCAAATGATCTCCTCATTTCCATGGCTTCTCTATGCTCAAAGCCTCTCTGACAGCACATCATCATTTTCAATTCCTAATTCTTTTTAGGAATCCAGATTTTATAACTTTTTTTTGTGACTATTGGTCACAGCCATGATTTGTTTGATGCCAAGTGTCTGGTCAAAAGCACAACTTCTAATTAAGAGACTGTGCCTGTGGGAGGTATGCCCTCCTTCTAGGGCCTGCTTTATGCTGATCCTTGTCACGGTGTGGTTTCCAGGAGCACATGTGGCAAAACAATGGCCGCCCACAATGGGAAGAATCAATATATTTCCATGCCATGGCCTTCAAACATTAAGGGTGTCCCTAAATCAGACAGCTATCGTAGTATGTCAGATGCAGCCTGGTGGTGATGGAGTAAACATAAACTAATTTTATTTGCTATGACCACATTTCTTTAAAAAGACCTCTCAACTACTTTCTACTGCAAACACTGCACCGACCCACCCTGTCCAAACAGTCTTAACAATGAAGTTGAAAATTACCTTTAGGGAACCAATCCTCATATCGTGGCAGAGAAGAGACCAAACAATTTCAGATTTATCATTAAAACTCATCAGTGACTTTTTTCTTTTTTTGGCGATACTGGGGATGGAACCCAGGGGCATTCTACCTCTGAGCTACAACCCCAGCCCTATTTTTTATTCTTTAGTTTGAAACAGAGTCCCACTAAGTTGTGGAGGGCCTCACTAAATAGCTGAGGCTGGCTGCAAACCCAGATCCTCCGATCTCAGTCTCCCAGTACTGGGATTACAAGTGTGCATCATCACACCCGGCTAGTGACTTTTCTTTTTCTAAGAAAAGAAAAGTCCTTCCATGCGGGGAATTTTAAATCATTACTGAAAAAGAAATCTACCATGATCTGAACCATTACTTGGAACTATACCTCATAATCCCATATCATAATCTCCCAACATAGGGGGTGAACAGGCATCCATGTATGTAAACAATACAGTTACCACATGTGCACAGAATTCAATACTGCTATTAAACAATAAAATTAACCCAAAACAATAATATTCATAAAAGATTGTGCAAATGGCAATTAATTTCCAATAATAAAAAGCAGCTGCAATATCTAGAAAAAGTCAGGCCAATCTTTGCTTTTCTCTATTAGGTCTTTAATAGGCCTTTAATGTCCCTAAGCTGCGTCAATGTTGACGGTTTGCCTGGGCACCCTGGCCAGTTTGTCTCATCTCACACCACTAACATGCTCATTAAACAATCTCTAATGAAATAATTAATTCAAGCAACTGTCATCAATGGATGCTAACGATGTTAGGAGACAGGTCAATGGGGAAATTCACAATGAAGGATGAAGCTGCCACGAGCGAAACCCAGCAATCAATGCGGGTATCACTGTAAGTGGAACAGCCAGATGTTTTCCTGGAATGACGCAACATGAAGTAGATGATACCACCCCCGAATTAGTCCAGCCCCAAAAGCTAACCTTGAATGTAATCTCACTTCAGGGCTAACTTCCAGTTTGCAGAAACGTAAGACTGGTGGAACAAGTCAAATCCAGCATGCAGGTCATTCTACTAGACAAAGGACCTGGATGTTTCAACAACTCAACAGCACAAGCAGAAAAGGTTGGGGAAGAGGAGCTGTTCTCGACTCAGAAAGCTGTAAGAAGCATACCAGTCAAAGGTACTGAGTGGACTTAGTTGCGATCCTGGTTGGAAGAAACCAAGTGTAAAAAGCCATTTTTAAGATAACCAGGGGTGAAATCGATGTTGGAGTCATGGGGCTTTGCCACCCCTTGTCATCTGATTTCTCAAAGTGCATTTTCAGTCACCCTCCAGTTGAAAGGGCAGGGCCCAGCAGCAAAACCCAGGCAGCAGACGGCTGAGTCCCACCCAGCTGTGAACAGGAAACCCTCAGGTCGGAGGAGTGGTGCTGGGGGAAACCAGGGGCATTCCTGGGCATGTTCAGGAAACAAAAACAAAAAACAAAAAACACCTTACAGGTTCCTCTGCTGTAGCAGTGTTGCCAATAGGTTTGTAGCAGCCCTGAGCTTCATCTGAAAATTATTCACAGAAAATTAACACAGAAAAGCAGTGCTCTGAGCAAAGAAATATTCATTTGAAGTAAGCAAGGTACCTATAATAAAGTGGGGAAGGAGAAATCGAGATAAACAATGCCTAAGAGGTAATGTAGATTATGCATTCTTGAACAGTAGTCTACCCTAGCACCTCTACCCCTGGAGAGTTTTGACTTTTACTTTGATTTTTGTCTTTCTTTTTTTTCAATAACTGAAGGATAACTTGCAAAAAGTACACACAAATTGCACGCACAGTTCAATGTTTACTTCCCACAATTTTTGTTTCATTCAGTTTGGTTTTCCAACATAATGTCCCTCTTCTGGAGGCAAGGGCCTGTCCGAAGGGTGCCTGGGATGGGAAAAGCAATAGCTTAGAAGCTGCCTCCAACCTCTGAGGCGCTGGCAACCTGAGCAGCTGACACGTGCCCTCCTGCTACAGCACAGAGATGAAAGTTGAACAAAGAGTGACAACCAAACATACAACTTCTCTACAACCCACGTGGGTCTCTACCTCTGCCCCACAGTCTTGCTTTTCCCCAAGCTTCTTGCTCAAGTCGTAGGATTACCTAGGATTACCGCCCCACAAGTATGGAACCATGGCTGTGCCTTCCTCACCAATTCAAGGTCCCAGCATTGCACCCGTTAATCTTCTCTTAAAAACTAGCAGACTCCCCTGGGGTTTCAACCACAGACAGATGAAGTAGAGAGCTGAAGGAAATATTTTTAAATTAAAATTATTAATTTTGTTCTTAAAGACAAGTATTCTAAAATAAAAAGTAGCTTTTGTTATTTGCTATTTTGAACTGGTAAACTAGATTATAAATAAAGATTCCCGCAAATAAAATATGTACTACACTTAGAGAGTTAGTTTAATGATGTCATAATTTCATTTTACAAGGTAAGAAGATGCAACACTAGTAAAAAGTGTCTTTCCAGAAACCAAGGGTAGAATCCAGGTATACAGCTAGTCCTTCTGCTAAAAAGCTTATTGCTCTTTATGGCCAAAATTATATAGTAAGCTCTGACTAAGCTACTTGTGTGCATGAGGTGTTCAAAATCTTTTCAAACATTTCAGAATTCTTGTGCTATGCAAAGAATTTCTCTGCAGTAAAGAATATGAAATTTTCCAATATGGACATTATGTAGATAGGAAAAACACCATTTAAACACCGAATTGGTAGAAAGAAAGAGTATTAATATATAATACAATTATATAAACATCTTGAAAAATTCATGATACTTAATTAAATTCCATCCATTAATAGTACAGTAATATATAGCCCTGAGATCCTTCACACAAAAACATATTTCCAGTAAACAACAATATTTAAAACATAACTCAAACATGCAAGCTCTGCCAGGTGACATAATTATGTGTTTTAATCTGGTTCCATCCTGACACCAAGCCTAAGAAAGCTGCTTCACAAATGGATGACTTTAAGACATCAAAATTTCCATACAGTAATGCCAAAATAAAAATTCACAACAAACACTGTCCTTAAAAGTACAACTTCAGCTTTCGCTGGAATGTGTGTTATTCCAGCTGTGATTCCCAACCCAGTATAACGGGAACATGTACAAACTTTAAATACAAGGCTAGGGGACTAGGGGAGCGGTCGAGGGGACCTCAGCTTGAATAACTCTGGGCAAGCCTTTTAATCTATGCTTTAGTTTCCTCCTTGTTAAGTACTAATCATGGTACCTTCCTCATGGAATTACTTAATATATCATGAAAGATATGAACCGATTCATAAATGCTCAGTCAACGCTAGCTACTGTTATTTGTATCATCTTAAGGCATCTCTACCTGGATGTTTTTCTCATCAGCTCAGAGTACCTCCTTCTGAGAAAGGTCAAGAATGTGCTTAAAAGCAGATGTGTTACGTAACAATGGATGAACCTCAAAAACACTATATACACACACACACACACACACACACACACACACACACACACATATATATCTGAAAAAAGCCAAACACAAGGGCCATGGTATATGATTTCATTTGCAAAGGAAAAAAAAAAACTCTAGGAAAGGCAAAATTCAAGAGACAGAAAAACAATCAGTGGTTCCCTAAGACTCAGAATGGGAGCAGGAGCCGACTGTGAAATCTAAAACTGGACCGGGGCTATGGTGGCCAGCCTTACAGATTACTCAATATTATGGAACTGTACACTGATCATGGCTGAAAACTATGGAATGTAACTTATAGCTCAATAAAGCTATACTTTACAAAAAATAAATGCATTTCCAAACCATTTGCACAAGCAATTTTGCACCAATCCAGCATCATCAGAAATTCAAAGAGCTACAGAGCAGAGGAAAATTGGGTTGAAACTGCATGGCTGGGGCACAGACCAAACTTTGATCCTAATCCTGACTCAGCTTCTTCCAGGGCAAACTTAACTTCTGTAGTCTGTAGTTTCCACATTTGTAAAAAAGAAATGAAATGATACTAATTTCAGAGGCTACTGTGCACATATATTTATATATAAATATATATATGTACATATATATAATTTTTTTTGGTGGCACTAGTGATAAACTCAGACATTCTACCTCCAAATTACAGTCCAATCCTTTTTTTTTTTTTTGAAACAGGATCTCCCTAGGCTACTCAGTCTCACGCCATTGCGGAGGCTGTCCTCGAACCTGCAATCCTCCTGTCTCAGCCTCCCAAGTACTGGGATTACAGGCGTGGGCCACCATGGCCAGCTTGCTGTGCCCATTGCTAAGATAATCATCAGCCAGTCTTCCCGTCCCAATCAGTAGCACCATTCTTCACCCAGTGGCTGAGGCCAAAACCTCAGGTGCCACTCATTATTCCTTTCTCTCTCAAAATATCAGCTCCAAAGCTATTAGCAAGCCCTGATGGTTCCAACCTCAAAATAGATCAAGTACCCAAGTACTTCTCAGCAGCCCTGTCCAGCCTTTAGAGCCCCCTGGGACCCAGCAGTGGCTCCTGCTCTGGTCTTCCCACTTCCATGCTGGGCCCTCTGCAGCCATGCTGCCCTTCACGGCAGAGGACATGTATGAAATGCGAGGCCGAGCTCTTCCAGCCCCTGCTCAGAACCCTCTCGTGGACTCCCTGGCAGCCGAGTCCTGACCACGGGCTCCCGGGACCTCACCTCGCATCCCTCCTCCTGCCCTACCCTGCCTGGAGCAAGGCTCACTCTCTTGTTTATTCAGATCTCAAGCTCTCCTCCTCAGAGGGGCCTCACCTGGTTAAAAACACCATTTCCGCACCCACCCCAGCACCCTGACCTTAGTTCTCTTGACAGTACTGACCATGGGACCAGTACTGACCTTAGTTCCTGTCTGCCATGCCACTTGCACATAAACCCCACACAGGCCAGGTCTCTGTCTGGCCTGTCCACCATCCTGTCCACAGACCCCAGGTCTGGAACAGTACCTGGCATGCAGGTGCATTCATTAAATACTTGCTGAATGAATGAATAAAAAGCACTTAACACAATGCCTGCCACATAGAACAACCTGCTCAAAAACTATTGATAATAATTAGATCGCCATTATTTTATTTATTATTACTATTATTGCATTTCACAGGTAAGAACACAGGAGCCATGCTAACCCAGGTTAAACTCTAAGACTGTGTGTTACCTCTAGGATGCCTCCCCTTTCACTAGCACAGAGTAACCACGTGGAACCACCATGGCAGGATCCTTCAGGGCAATGCAGCGGATTCCCCTCACTGGCCTGCGCCTGCCTACTCTCCCTTCTCCAGGAGTGTGGTCCACGTTATGAGAATCCCAGGCGTTCTCTAGACAGTCCACAGCCCAGACACAGGGCGCTGCTCCGGGTACAGGGAGGCACACTGCCATCACACCTCAAGACACTCCAAGAGGCAGGAGTGTGATTATCTCTAATTAAAAAAGAGGATGTTAGAACAAAGACACAGATGACCTGCTCAGAATCACGTACTAATTCACAGCGAACTTGGCCTTAGGATTCAGGAAGTCTCTTTCCAACATACTATACGATTCTGTGTATTCTGTGAAAGGAAGGGAGGCAGGAAGGAAGGGAAGAAGGAGAGAGGAAGGGAGGGAAGGAGGCAGGAAAAAGAACAATGGCCATAGTTTTACCTATTTCAAGTAATATCAAATTATTTTTAAAAAAGGACATTATAAATAAAGTCCCTTCCACGTAGACATATCCACAATGACGTTCTTCACTTCCTCCTGGACATGGGAATTTTAACACATCTACAGCGGACATTCATAAACAATTTCTGATTATTTGTACTGCAAGATTTGATAATATGACTAATGGTTTTTTGCAAACTCATTAGCATCCAGCAGGCCCAGATGCCTTAAAAGCAGGGATAAACTGAGTGTCCACTTTAACTCTCACGGAGCATGCATGCGCCGTGTTTCACACACTGACATCGACACCCTGGTACCACAGAGCCCTCCTCCTACACGCCTTATTACAACACTTCAGGAAGAACGCCAAAACTCGTGTACGAGAATAGAACCCAACATGAATTTCTAATATCAAAGTTATTATCTTTAAAACTCTCCTGAAGACATGAAGAGAGACAGAGACGAGGGGTAAGGTGACAAGAGGGACAGGGTCCCTTACCTTCCCCGAGTGTCTTCATAGTGTCTTATCACTCCCAGCCACTTCACTGAATATCGCAGTTAAGAGGCTGTGGGGAAAATGTCTACCTAAATCATTAGTCCCTTTTTTAATTGGGTTAGGAGGTTTTTTGCTATTGGGTGGTGGAAGTTCTTTATAGAGTGTGATTGGTAACCCTTTAATAGATCAATGGCTTGCAAATATTTTCTCCTTCTGTGAACTGCCTCTTTCCTCTGTTGACTGTTCCCTGCGCTGTACAGACAGTTTTCAGTTTGATGCAATTCCAGGTGCTTATTTTTGTCGATTGCCTGTGCTTTGGGTGTCATATCTGTGAAATCACTGCTAAGACCAATGCCACAAAGGTTTCCCCTGCGTTTTATGGAAACACCTAAATATCCATCCACAGATGAATGGATAAAGAAAATGCGCTATCCCCATACAGTGGAACACTATTCAGCCTTTAAAAAGAGAGACATTCTACAGTCCATCCAAGCCACCTGGGTGACCCTGAGGACCCCAAGCTAAGTGGAGTAAGCCAGTCATAAAAGAGGACATGCTGCATGACTCCATTCACATGAAGCACCTGCATAGTCAGATTTATAGACTCAAAAGGCAGCATGACGGCTGTCAAGAACTGAGATGAGAGAGAAACAGGGAGTTACCCATCAACAGGCGTAGAGTTTCAGTCAAGCAATATGAATAATCTCTAGTCATTTGTTCAACAGTAATGCACACTTAAAAACTTTACTTAAGATACTGGATACTTAAAAGTTTAAGAAGGTAAGCCATGCATTCAGTGTTCTTACCATAATGAAAATTTTACAAAGCCCACGGGTAGGTAACAATATAAATAGCATCACCTGCCACATCTTAGGTACCGCAAGTTTGGGACTTCATGACCTTGAATTTGCCCTCCTCCAGCCATGGAAAGTAGGCATCACCAAGTTCATGTCCAAATGAGAAAACTGGCTGCCCACCGCAGCCAGGTGACTTGCTGGAGGTCACATAACCTTGCTGGGGGACTGAAATATGACTCCGATGTGCCTGGCTCCCAGCTCAAACCCCTCCTCCTACGCCACATTCAGAACCTTGTCTGCTCCACAATTCCACTCCACCAGCCCAGGGTGATGGCCCAGCAGGACTGACACCTGTGCATCTCCTGTGCAACTTACATCAGCAGTGACAACAAGGAGAGAAAGGAGGCAAAACCCTCCGGTGCCCATGTGCCTGCACCCGGCCACCAAGGGGCCAGGTGTCTGTCACCTGTGTTTTCCTCGCCTCATTTCTGGAAGTCTTGACAACACATAGTTAAGGTTGCCGAGGCTCAGCATTCCCCACCTAAAGACTTGTGCATCTGACGACTGCTAAGAACTTAGCACAGCCAGGTGCAGCACTGCTGACAGCCCCATGTGGTCCCATGACCTCTCAAGAGAGACGTTCTTATGCCCCAATGCTCTCTGCCATGCCCCAGAATCCCATGCCTTTGCTATATCACCAATCCAAGCCCCCTCATGACCTCCACACATGCACGGATACTGACGCACATGCGCACACACCCCAGCCCCTACTTCACAACTGTCCCTCCGCCCAAGTGACATCTTGCCTAGGACCACCCCTTCCAAGAGTTCCCCTAGCGTGAAAGCAACATTCTGTGCTTTCCCTGCAGCTCTCCCTGGTTTCCTTCCTACAGTTCACGCCAGTTTGAAAATACTCTTCAACAAATCTTCTCACTCCTTCCCCACCCACAACTCCAGGCTTGTCTTTTCACTGGTAACAGGACCTCTAGGGGTACAGCTGTAGTCCCTGACCCTGGTCCCTCACTCCTGGGAATCCTGGTCCTAGGAATCCAGAACATCCTGTCCCCACTACAACTAGCTTCCCAGCACTACTGACCCTGAGCTAACCTTCGCAGAGGGCACTGGAGCAATACTGTAAAATTTCAAGGCCCTGCTCAATTCTGCACTAGAATTCAAATTCTAAACAAAGCCCAGCAGTGAGCCTAATCTGCTCAGCTGAGCCCATACCAGCAGGCTCTTAACTAATCAGCCCTGGGCAAATCCCACTCCTTTACCACCCAGTCTGGGCCCTGCCCCACCCTTCACCTTACATGGTCCAAAGCCCAATCTCCCATCCTTAGCTCTGCATCATGGTTTGCATCATTCTTAATTCATAAAGTGCTATTTTATGCATCTTAATTCATAAAGTGTCACTTTCTATTCACAGCTCTTAACATAATTGCAATTAAAGAATTTTTGTGTAATTTTCTGCCTTAAAATACCATCCACACCTGCCCTGCCACAGGGATAAGGACCCCGTCAGTCTTGTCAAATACAGTAAACCCAGTCTCTGGCATATAAGAGGCACTACATAAACATCTGTTAAACGCAGAGTGACTGAAAAGCAAAGCTTCCCCCACCAGTCTTAGAAACAGTTGGCCAAATAATATTATTTCTTTTACCAATGAGGGTACTGGAATCAATAATACCAGGTAGGTAAAAGCATGGGTCCCTTTTCAGCACATTCCCTGAATACTCAGGGTGAGGAGAAATTCAGATGGATAAGGCCCAGCACTTCTTGAACTAGAAAGGAAAAAGGAGAAAAATGGTTTGCTTCAAGAAGGAAAAGCAAAAAAAAAAAAAAAAACGGGTCAAGATTAGACAAGGGGCCTACCCAGGGAAATGCAGCAAAGTTCTCATGTGAGGCTACATGCAATTCTTTCTCGGCAGCTCCCCAGCCCACTGGGGGCCGGACCAGCCCCACAGCACTCCCTGTAGACTTAAAGAAGGGTGATGACTCCACAAACACCTGAAATGTAGACCTCACTTAATCAGAATTCCGAACTCACTTTCTCTAAACACTTGCACAGAGAATTCTAGAAGGACGGGGCAGATGGGATGCTAAAAATGACGCTAATCCTTATTACTAATCTTCTGTGTTCTTTCTTTGAGTAAGGGAGAAAATCCCCTACCCCTCAACTATCCCCAAGAAAATCAGCAAAAATCTTTCCTACCTTTACTTGTGACATTTTAAATGGTTAAAAATCAAAGAAATGAATGAACACACGACAGCGTCCATCCTTCAGGAAAGACTTCTCAGAGCTCCTCTCTCCAGCAAATCTACTTTTAACAATTCCAGAGCAGAACCTCCAGTCTCCTGGGTAAGAGGCTGCCATCACAAATAGCCTCAGAAAGTTCTTAACAGTGCACCACTATCACACTTTTCTCCCCTGCAGGGCAACAGAATGAAGAAGAGCAAAGCTTCTAAACTCCGCCTCGGGGTCACCTTGGATATGCTGCATATTTTATCCAAGGGGCCCCAGGAGAGTTGGGAAAAAAAAAAAAGATTTTGTAGCAAGCATGGTGGCTCACACCTCTAATCCCAGAACTTGGGAGGTTGAGACAGGAGGATCACAAGTTCAAGGTCAGCCTCAACAACTTAGTGAGACCCTCAGCAACCTAAGGAGACCATGTTTCAAAAATAGCTGAGGATGTAGCTCAGAGGTAGAATGCCCCTGGGTTCAATCTCCAGTACCAAAAAAATAAAATTAAACTTTTCAATTCTGATATTTCCTACTGGAGTTTCTCTTGATTTTATCGCGTAGAAAGGCATCCTTACTCCTAAAGAAACACCAGTCACTACAGCACACCACATACTTCATGACTCCCTCACAGGAAACAAACAGACTGCAACTACTCTAAGCGTGCAAGCAGATGAAGGAACCCCAAACGGTAGAAACAGCCACCAAAAATGTGCCAGATAGTACAAAACCACAACTTCCTTCTTGTAAATTCTTCTAACTTCAAAAACAACTGCATCATCTTCATGATCAACCTACTTCTAAACGGTTGTTTCAAAGCCTCCTTTTGACTTTGCACATTAAATAATTCAACTGCCCCAAATTTTATAAGGGGAAAATAAAGGTACTTGTAAAGACAAAAGCGTCCAGTAGCCTAATATGTGGCTGAATGACTTTTTTTCCCCCTACAGAGCACACATACTCAAAATCTACTCACTACTCAATGGGAAATCCTTATTTTACATTCTCAAAGTCTTTCAGAAGTAAGTAAAATCTCTGCTATTCCTCGTTCGGGGGGGGGGGGCTCTATCATATAGTTCTCATGAATCTTAGAATATGACTTACTCCGTAAATATTTTTTAAAGCTGATTTACTTTTATTTAAAAATAAAGCCAATTACAAATACCTCATGTATATGTATATAAAACAAAATACATATAAAAAATATATATATAGTATATATATATATATATATATATATATATATATATATATATATAAAACAAAACTTTTTCATCAGCCCCATTCTTCCAAGCCAAGTGGAAATTATATTGGGTCTCCTTTATTTTCGCTCTACCTTCTAAATAGGTGGTTATTTCTTATTTATTGTAAGAAAATATATTTCAAAACAACTTGGTCTAATCATGTGTGAAAGTGGCGAGGTAATATTGCAGAATTATCATTACTAAATGTTATATTTTAGTATGATGTAACAGGTCAGGTTAAGAATCAGTAACACTCACTCTCACACAAACGCACCAGGGCTGCCCAATCATAAATTAAAGATGCCTTTATCTTCAGGGTGTGTTTGGGTGGTGTCCACATGAGTGATCTTTTCCTACAGTTTTTTTTTTTTTTTTTCAGTTTTTCGGATATACTCAAGTTCATAATTAAAAGTTGTACACTGGAAACTATCAGCACTAAGAAATCTTCTCCAGACACACACACCCCCCCCACACACACACACACTATTTCATTGTTAAGCAACTGGGACAGTTAAAATGTCTCAAAAGATGGAGCGGTAACAGAGCTAAAGAAGACCCGCTGTACCTGTTATCAAGAAATCTCAAGTTTAACAATCTCCACTCTAACAGGTCTCCTGTTTTTCTGTCCTCCCTCCTTCTAATCAAGAAACTTCCCTCTGCTGTCGCCGACCACAATCTTTCTAGAAACGGCTAGGAGGGCTGTAAGTGCACTTCCTCTGCACAGAATTCCTCTTCAAATTTCACAAGGGGCTGATACCCTCCCCTGCTGCAAGTTAAAACTTGACCATAGGAATCAGGTCATCTTCCCGGCGACCCGAAGATGCTCCGGGAGGAAAACACACGACAAGGAATCCTCGGCTATTTTTGTGTGCAGACCGCACCTCACATACCAGGTTCACTGGCGTGGCAGAGACAGAGTCAAAACAGAAAAGTTACTTGCAGACTGGAAGCAGTGTCACCGCCACCTCTCCGGCAGGGGCGACTCCCCGCGACCCCGCCTTTGTCTGCCCGGCAGGATCTGGCGTCGGGCCGCTGACCCCGGGAGCCTCCGGGCAGCCAGGGCGAGCAGGCGCCCGGGACCGGGCATCTGGCCCTGGGCAGCGCACCGGGTCCCGCGGGTCCCCGGGTTTGCAGGGCCGATGAGGCAACAATGAGCCGAGCCGCCGGTCGGGCTCCCCACGCTCGCTGCGCCCCTCGGCCGGGGCCACCGCCCGCTCCCGCAGCCTGCGGGCCTGCGCCCCCGACCCTCCCGGGGCGCGGCCGGGCTGATCCCCGCTCCCCGCGCCCCCGCACCCGGGACCCCCGCTGCACGCCGCGCGCCGCAGGGTCCCTCGGGCCGGGGGTCGCCGCAGGCCGCCGCGCCGCGTCCCGGCAGACACCCGCCTCCGCGAGCCCCTCGTCTTTGTGTGCAAAGAAAGTGCGGGGCCGACCTACCTCGGCGCTCACAAAGGCTCGCGCT
>PVLC010028707.1:0-20799 GCA_004027655.1 Graphiurus murinus
CCTCACTAGGTAGCTGAGGCTAGCCACGAACCCGGATCCTCCGGTCTCAGCCTCCCGAATGCTGGGATTACAAGTGTGCGCCACCACACCCGGCTAGCAAGATATTCTTTTAAATTGCCTTTCCAGAAGTGACACCTGACAGTTTCTGCTTCATTGAATGTGCCTAGCTAAAAGGGAGGCTGGAAAATAGAGTCCTTGCCTCCCAAAATAAAACAAATTCTTCTGGAAGAGTAGCCAGAGGAAATAAATGAGGCAAATAGCAACCTTTTTTGCATAAATTGAAGCAGTAAAGTCTCAAGGTTAAGCATTGGGCCTTGAAAGCCAGATCACTTGGATTAACACGGACTCTATCCCGTAACAGCTGTATGATCCATGACAAGGTGGCTAACATTTTAAGACACAGGTCCCTCATTTGTAAGATGAAGAGAGTCATAAGAACCCTCTGGAAGTCTCGTGAAAGTCAGATGAAAACAGAACTAGAGTGCTGAGTGTGATGCTGGCACGCTGAGAGCAGCCCAGAGTGGCCACTCTTACCATGATTCTGATTTAAGGGGCTTGGAAAGCAAAATGTTGACAAGCTCTGTGCTTACACATGATAAAAACTGACCCCTGGCCAAATAAACATGTCACCCACAAAGCATGGGATTCCATAGGACCAGGTGACTCGAAGTTTCCTTGCATTCCCGGGTGACGGGGTCTGACCAGTTTGAGAGTCCCTGGGCACTTGGGTGATGAGGGCCTCCTTGACCCCATGCCATGCTGGTGATGCAGGTCAGACGCCACACTGGGCCCACAGGAGGCTCTGTGGCTGGCTGGGCTGGCTTCAGACGTGTCCTGCACCTGCTCCAGAGGAAACCCAACTCTTCTGTTCTCCTTTTCTGGGCTTTAGACCACTCCATGTAGCTCTCCAGCCACCTGCACCTTTCTGGAAAGCTGTTTCCACCTGTTGGTGACTTTGCTCTCTCTTGGGTCCAGGACCACCAACTGTGCCTTCTTAGTCTGCACTTTCCAAAGTATGTCCTAAGAAACACTGCTCTCAAACACTACTCCATTACCAAATACATGTGAGAAATATTCCACTGCACTCTAGCCCCACTTTGGGAAACCACAAGGCACACCAACACATTGAACACACCGAGAAGCCCTGCAAAGGGATGAGTTAATATGAATCAACCTTGTGTTCTCCCCTTACTGGGTATGAAGCCCTGGCCTAGGGATCAGCTTGAGGAGCCTGTGCTCTGCACATTTCTGACTTCCTATAATTCCCAGTCAAATATACCTTTTGGTGAGGTATAGTTTTCTTGTTCTAAAGGGATTTCCTCCCAAGTCTTTGTTGTCAGCCAAGATGTCTCAGGTTTGAATCCCATATGCAAACCTGAGACGATCACCATTTTCTCCATACATGGTGTACTTTTTCCCAGTGCTACTTAGGAACTCTCCCTACTTCCTTCTGTTCCCTGGGCTGAGAAATGAAATTGTGTCTCTGGGAAGTGCTTTACAAACCATTCACTGCTGTAAAAATGCTAGTTGTTACTATTACAATGACTCACTCTGGTGCTCCAATCCCCTTCTCCCCGGGAAGTGGCATTTTCAGAATTACAGTTTCATAATATAAAAAGAACTGAAACCTACACACATGGTAATAGCCACTTCTATAAGTGGGTCCGTTCCATGGCACAATAAGAACATGACTGCAAAGAATACAACCGGAGCCTTCGAATGCAGGGAGGAATAAAGACGCCACCCTCTTGAGTTCTCAGGTTATTTTCAGACACACAAACCAGAAACCACACACCAGCATGTCCAGGCACTCAGAGCAGCCTCCGACCTGTCCAGCCTCAGGCATCTGGGGTCAGGTCTCGTTACACACAGGTGTGTAGGTGTAGGCCCTGTCCTGGCATATTTTGCTTTTTAGAAACAGCTATTATGACCTTCTCTAGATTGCTTTAAAGCAAGGCCAGGAAACACCAGCTAGAGCCTGATTTCCCCCAAGTTCCAAACAAGGGAGACTTCCTCGTCTTGAGATACTGGAGCTTGGCTCCTCCTTCCACACCCCACAGCAGCTGTCAGAATCACACCCAGCCAGAGAGCATGGCCAGAGTTGGTGTGAGGCATGGGGGCGCACGCGCAAGTGTGTGTGTGTGTGTGTGTGTGTGTGTGTGTGTGTGTGTGTGTGTGTGTTTGGCACTGGGGATTGAACCCAAGGGCATTCTACCTCTGAGCTACAGCCCCACCCCTTTTTATTTTGAAACAGGTCCTTACTAAGTTGCTGAGGGCCTTCCTAAGTTGCTGAGGCTGGCCTTGAATCTGCGATTCTCCTGTCTCAGTCTCCCAGGTATTGGGGTTTACAGGCATGCACCACCATGTCTGGCTGACATCTTTCCCATTTCTGCTCCAGAGAAAACAGAAAAGCCAGGCCTATATTGCTCAGTAAATTGGCTATAACTAAAAATATTTGGCTAAACCAGACACAAAAAGACAAAAATTATGACTCCACATATGAGGTATCTAGAACAGGCAAATTCATAGAGACAGAAAGTAGGAGTTACCGGGGACTGAAGGCAGAGAAGAATGGAGAGTTAGTGTTTCCTGGGGATGAAGTTTTTGTTTTGAAATTGGGGAAGTTTCTGGAAATGGATAGTGGTAAAGGTTGCACAGCATTGTGAATGTACTTAATGCCACTGAACTATACCTTTAAAAACAGCTAAAATGGCAAATTTTATATTTTGTATATTTCACTGCAATAAAATGGAACAAACATCACAATAATGACAATAAGATATGTGGTATTGAGGCTCCTAAAATGGTGTTATCTCCTGGAGGCAGCTCCTAATCCATGTCATGTGGTAGAGAGGTGCATGGTCCTGGGAGAAGGGATAAGATGGGCTGGGTTTTAGCATGTGGGCCAACGAGCCCCACACTCTAAAATCCAGACATGAGTGACGCTCAGATGCCTGCAAGCTTCTCTCAGTGCTGAGAGAGCTCCTTTGGCTCTGAGTCATGAGCAGGAGTCTCAGCTCCTCTTTCTTAACTATCTTCCTTAAGTCTGAAGAAACCTGGAAAGTCATTTCTTTGTCAGAGGCTGGACAGCATGGAAAGGCTTTCTGGCGGCAGGGACCCAGGGCTACACCAGGGGGGGGTGTAGGAACCCAGAAAACCACCTCGGGGAGGGGAGTGGCAAAGTGGAGTCTGCTCAGCACAGGTGGGTTTGAGGTCTTCACTTGTGGGAGCTGGGTGTATTTCAAGGAGCGGCCCCTAGGTGGTGCACGCACCGTAATAAATACCTGAGAGGAGTGAGCCATCTCATCAGCAAATTGAGCTCCAAGGCTGGTTCAGAAGCGGGGGGATCTATACCCCACACCCCGCTGAAAGCCAGTCCCTGAAGCCTAGTCTTCCAGATCCAATTTAAAGATAACAGAGCTCTGATCACCATGGGGACCAGGATAGGGAAGGCATCACATCTACCCTAGGGTGCCCTGGAGCCACCAGCCGTGGCCTGGCGTCCAGGAGGAACAGATGAATTGCACCCACGGATGTGATGCATTCAGCACTTTGAGAAGAAAGGACCTCCTTCATGGGGCTGTTGTCATTCTCAGGAGAGCATCAGTGGTGGTGTTTGCTGGACACATTGGCAAAGGGGTTCTCTCAGCTGTCTGACCTTGAGCTCCTGGAGCAGGTTCTCTCTTCTACTCAAGCCTGTGTCCTTGGAGCAAGTGCCTCGAGTGAGAGGAGAGGGGATGAAGCCATCTCCACTAGGAAGGAAGAGCCAGTGCTGAAAGATGGGGAGCGGTGGCTCCTCTCCAGGGCCATTCTCTTTGATGCAAACAAATGATGTGCACATCTGCCAACCCAGGTAGGGGCAGACTCGGCCCTGACCTGATGATTCCGAGTTGCCATGGAGAACAAGCCAGTGGCACCCTCTCGTGCCAGGTCAATTCTGTTTCCCTGTTATATCACAGGCGGCCAGGACCTAGTCACTTTACTTTCACTGAACAGGGCTCTTCTGTGCACACTCGACTCACTTAGCCAGCTAGTCAGATACATTCACGACAGCCCTCCAAAGGTTCTATGCCAAGCTCAGGGCTATGATGAGGCAGAGGCAGCAGAAGCTTGGTCTTCAGGAAGATATGGTCTAGTGCTGTACTAGGTAGGCACTGTTCTATTAAAATGACAAGTACCTAAAACTAAACATTTAACTCAAGTCACACTTGCAACATTTCTAGTGCTTGATAGCAATATGTGGCCAGTGGCTATTCTTTTGGACAGTGCAAAAGATTTCCATCATTCAGAAAGTTCTATTGGACAGTACTGTGGCATTGTGGAATGACATGAGGTCACTTACAAGGGTGACAAATAACTAAGAATGAATTAATGGGAGGAATCAAAGGCTCAGAGACGTTGTGTCTTTTAGAGAGTAAATGGTCTTCTGATTCCTACTCATCAGTTTAGAAGCATCATGATTATGTTCTTAACTCTGATGCATTAAATGCTTGTCTTTGGGTAGAAGTGGTGGTTCAGCCATTGGAATAGAATTTTAATTAATTTAGGAGCATGCCATCTGAACTGTAGCCCCAGGTATGCAAGGGACTTGTTTCTGGATTCACATCATCTATGGGGTTCTCTCTGTCTTCCACCTTTGAGAAACTCTTACTGAGAGCTGAATGTCAGGGGCTGGGCTAAGTACTTCTACACACTCATTTAATTCTTATCACCTCTGTGAATTGGGTACTTGTGTTGGGATGGCTGCCTACTGGAGCAACAGATCCACACCCTGCCCCACCCGCCACCACTACTCCTGGCACCCTCCCACCTCAGCCCTTGGCTGTCCCAGTGAAAGGACTCTGCTCCCAGCTCCAGGGTGGGCCTAATTGGTCCAAGAGGAATCCTTCACTATCAATAGGCAGCATAACCCAGCTCAGGGCCAGAGTATGGCATTCTTATCACAGCAATTAGTTTAAAAAAAAATGACATGTGATATCTTTGGGTCAACAGGAAACAAGGAGAGGTTGCTAAGGGCTTCTAAGAAAGAAGTTTGCTTTCTCTTAAGAGAGTTATTGGAGGATATGATCTCTCTACCAACCTTGTTGTGGGTGGAAACCAGGCTTGGAACTGCCCAGCGGTTTCTATCCCACCTGACACATGGAGGAGTGAACAGCCAAGAGGCTCGTGGAGAAAGGGAGCAGGGAAGCAGGGCTGAGTTGCTGTTGGGCCTCCGGGCTCAGCGTGCCAGCCAGGCGATCCCTTGATTGCTTCAGCTTTTAGCATTATGTTTTCTGTGACTTGCAGTCCAAAGAACTCCAAGTGATCATCTCCTGCCGATAATGAAACTCAGGCCAAGAGGAGTTTGGTAACTTGCCCAGAGATGCCTAGCTAGTAAAAGGCAGAGCCAAGAGAGAAACACGGACGCTCTTTTGTTTTCATCTCAGTTTCTTCCTTACATGAACTATGTCTATATTTCAAAGGATTGGGGTGGGGGAGGGGGGAGCAGGGAGAAACCATTAAGACAAAATCCAAGAAATGACATTTGGAGGCCACAAGGATCATATTTCACCTCGGATATTACTTGAGAATGCTCTGATAACCTGGTTTTTATGGGCACTTGCAAACCATATGCAGACTTTAAAAATTTGTTGGCAGCTACACTTGGTGAGTCCTTTCTATTTCTTGCTTTTTCCTAGGGCTTTGGGATCTTGGCTTTTTTTATTTTTATTTGTTTTTTAAAGAAAGGGTGGAGCCGGGCGTGGTGGCGCACGCTTGTAATCCCAGCATTTGGGAGGCTGAGACTGGAGGATCCGGGTTCGCAGCCAGCCTCAGCTATCTAGTGAAGCACTCCGCAACTTAGTGAGACCCTGTTTCAAAATAAAAAATAGGGCTGGGAGTATAGCTCGGAGGCAGAATGCCACTGAGTTCAATCCCCAGTACCCCCCAAAAAATTAAAAAATAAAAAAAGAAAGAAAGGGTGGGAAGTTTCTAGACAGAACTGCTGAAATTCATGCCTTTTACTAATACCTTGGTTCCTACTGAGGGCTCAGCACACTGAGTGCTAGGCAGGTAGACCTCACCTTTGTTTACAGAACAGGGGGAGGTCTCAAGTGAGCTAGCTGTCAGTGTCGGGAAGTTGTGGTTAGAGTTGCCCTAGAGATTTTTTTTCAATCCTGCAGTTCACACTGGGGAGGGCTGTAATTGTGTCTCCTTGACAGGTTCCTCACCACTCTTAAGGTGTCTCTTGACTCCCTCCTTGAGCAAAGCACTTGACCTTACCAGTTAATGAAGGTCATCCTCCCTGCAAATACCACATTAAACATATCGGGCACTGATCAACTGAGAGATTTCCTCGCAGAAAGGTCACAGCTGAAGGGCATCATCTTTCCTCACTCCCATGGCAATTGCACTGGAGGAGAGGCCCCGCGGGAGGCGGAGGACACCCACTCAGCAAAGCCCATTGGAGTATATGGGGTTCTATGGTGGCACTCATACTGTGGTGCTCAACAGGAGCACTAGCTTAAACAATGCTGCCATTAAGAACTTTTATCTTTTCCCTGGTGGAAGGAGAAGGAGCAGTTGACACGAGAGCCAACAACTTGCAGAAATTGCTTTTTTTTTTGATGCTTGACCGCCTGGCCAAGTTGTTAGACATCAAAAGCTCTTCTCTATCATCCCAACTCTCCATATTCACTGTTCTGGACAAACTTACTGATTAGTGAAGCACCACATGGGCTTGATCTTTCTATAAATAAAAGGCCAAGAGTTGCCTTCCCATGTCTAAAGTGCTAACAGGTCCACTGGGATGTTTCTGAACAAGATAAGTTGTGGTTAGAGTTGTATCTGAAGACCTGAAGTAGGTGGGTCTCCAAGCTTGGGGAAACCCAAGCATTGGGTTTTTTCCTACCATAGACCAAAGTAGGAGATGAGGTCTGCAGGCCACCTTTGGGCTTGGGTGCCTTCCTAAGACTTTTGGGTCAATACTATTGAGTTAGTGTGTGTGTGTGTGTGTGTGTGTGTGTGTGTGTGTGTGTTTACAAATGTTCTAAGTGCTTGGCCTGCCCCCTTCCCCACAGGTTTCTACCTTCACATAAAACCCCTGGAGCTGTACTCTCTCACTACAAAGCAACTCTGATGTGTATGAGGAAGAGTTTGTGTGAGGAACTTGTGTTGAATATAAAATGATAGATTCCATCCCTTTTTGGGATGCTTGAAGTACAGATGAAAAGCAAATTATGATTCTGTTTCTAAATCTTGGTAGCTGGACAAATTTACCCACTAAGAAGACCTCATTGGCTCTCCTGAGTTTGAGATAGAGCTGTGCCTCCCTCCCAGAAAGAATTAACACAAGGTGACCAAGATCACTAGGGGAGACTTGTGTGGTATCCTGTCTATTCTCTTAGGCACTAGATAATCATTTGAGATACGGGCTGGATTTGAGGTTCTGTCTATCAGCTGGAACCTCATTGCACCAGAATTCAAAGGAAAATAGAATTTGAAATAAGAAGTTCTCATTGGACTTTATCCAAGGTGATGTAGTTACTGCAGTTCTAAAATTCTTTACGAGACTGCGGCACAGTTCCAGAATCTGTCTCAAAGGATGGAGTCATAGCCAGATACCACCTGTATATATGTTTTTTTTTGCATGCATGTGTGTGTTGTGTGTTTGTGGGAGGGGTGTGTGTGTGCATGTATATATTTGCAGGTGCACTTGTGTTGTGTTTACAGGTGTGTATGTTTCTGTGTGTGTGAAGAGAGAAGATGCTCAGCTTACATGGAAGCACTCACTGTATATGTTGTATGGAGGCTGGGGGTCCTCCCCTTCACAGCCTACATCTGGGGTGGGGCCTTGGAAATTTTGCTTTCTGGTTTTCTTCTTGTCTCCTCCTCAATAAGTGCTGACTCAGCTGTTGAGACAGCTCTTCCTGGGATTCTTTCCCCCAGTTCTTGATTCCTTGCTTGGTCAGCTGAGGCTACCTACTTCCTTCTCAGGTCCTTCATGCCCTGAGATGAACATCTCCAGAGATGTTCCCAATCTCTCTTTCACTCTGTATTATCCCATGGGTTGGGCTGCTTTTGTACCAACTGTTCCACAACAACACAAGGAAGTGGCTATGCCTGACCTTTCAGCCTGGTAGGAAGTGCTCAACTCTCCCCCATGCTGTGAAAACCCTTTCAACGACCTCCCTGTGTCCTGGTCTAGCTGTCCTCTGCCCTCACCCACAAGCCTATACTCTTTATTTTGAAAGGAACCATTCAATGCCCCCCACCCAGCTACTTGCTTCATCAGGAACTGTGATTCTTGACAGTACATTCAGTCATTCCCCTCCCTAACTAACTGCAGGGGACGGCTCTCACAGGCCGACACAGGCAGGAAGAGGCAGGAGGTGCCTTTCCCCTCATGATGAAGGCACACTTAGAAATTATGCACAGAGACAATGCCAACCACAGTCTATCAGGCAGGCTCTGCTGGGTTCTCCTCTGTGGCCCGATGCCTGGCACAGAGAAGGGGAACTGGAGATGGACTTGGCCCAGGTGTCCAGAGCCCTGGCTGAGGGAGAGGTGAGATGGGGGCCAAGGATCCCGTAAGACACTCCAGCAGCCCTACTCCTTGGAGCTTGGTCCCAGCCACTCTTTCCGGTGGTACACTCACAGGTGCATTTGTGTTCGGTTGCAGGTGTGTTTGCTTTGTGTGTGTGGAGAGAGAAGATGCTATGTCTATGAGAGCAGAAGCTTAAGTTCCCCCAGCCCTCAGGCGTCCATTCTGGTGTTGCCTTCCCTGTCTGCTTTGCCAGCCACACCTGTCTGGAACAGTCTAATGGTGCTTTCATGTCACCCAATCACACATCTATGACATAACTTACAAAAGCCTTTTACCAAGTGCCCAGAGTCCTCTGACCATCCTACTACACACCACTTCTCTCCAGTTGGATGAGTTCCTGAGCAGTGACCTGTCAGAGTGGCAGGCCAGCCTGGTGCCCTGTCCTCATGTCTAAGATATGGAGACCTCTGGCAGCAGACCACGGGGCTCACTTTCCAGCTGTTCCACACACTCGGCATGTGATCTCAGACAAGTTACTTAACCTCTCTGTGCCTCATAATTTTAGTACCCACCTGATAAAATCATAATGGAGATTAATACATTAATAGCCTGATGTGTTCAGAACAGGGCTTGGAAAGTCCCAGCCATTGACCACAGAAGGAACTTTGTGGCCATGCATGTCTTGTGCTATGAACGACATTGTACAATAAAATTATCACTGCTTTCTTTGGGCTGGCTAACCCAAGGGTAATCAGATGTATGGTTTGCTTCCTGCTCTAACCAGGCTCCAAAGACATCCACACTGGGACTGAAAGTAGCACCCCTTTAATAGGACACAGTTCCTCTGGCTTCTGGGTGGTTGCCCCTGACTAGCCATCACTGGGGTCTGGCCTGAATGGAGCCAGACAGAGTTGGGTGTGTTGAGCACCACTACAGCCTGGCCAGACACTCTGCTCACCTGGCCCTGAGTTGCACCTGATAGATACCCAGGAGTTGCCTCATTCCATAATGAGAACTTGGCCATCCTAGAAAGAACTGATGGCGGGGTATTCTCCATTTTGGTGCAGGAGAGAATGAAGATGGTGTCCACTGATTGTCAGAGGA
Organism: Graphiurus murinus; assembly: GCA_004027655.1. Classification (NCBI taxonomy): domain Eukaryota; kingdom Metazoa; phylum Chordata; class Mammalia; order Rodentia; family Gliridae; genus Graphiurus; species Graphiurus murinus. Next base: position 9,629 of record PVLC010028707.1, read on the forward strand.
AACCTGCTTGCTGACAGGCCACTGCTGCATGAGACTGGCTTCCCTGTTGACTGAGATCACCTCTCATTTCCTTGTATCTGCAGAACTTTGCTTTTTTTTTTCGATTCTGGGGATTGAACTCAAGGGCATTCTACCTCCAAGCTATACCCCCAGCCCTCTTTTTTAGTCTTTATTTTGAAACAGGGTCTCACTAAGTTGTGGAGGGCCTCACTAAGTAGCTGAGGCTCCAGTCTCAGCCTCCCGAATGCTGGGATTACAAGCGTGCACCACCACTCCTGGCTACAACTTTACTCTAATTAAAGATTTTGGGGCATGGAAATAGGGAAATATATGATCATGTCCCACTGAGCCCAAGTCGTTGCAGGTAGATTCTAAGTCCCCTTCCCTGATTCCGATGCATCTCTCTGCCTCAGACTATGGACTTATGGGAATTCGGACCCTTAGAGGTCTGGAGTCAGATCATGATTTAATACAAGCCTAAGGGGTGTTGTCCAAAGCCAGACAAAAACTGGCATGTCTCTGTCTGGCCTCTATCTGATAACTGCCTGAGGAAGTCAGTACTTGGAACCAGATGCAAACTGTCATCCCATCTTTTCTAGCTGAATTCAGATAAGACTCTGGGTAGTTTCCCATTCTCCACTCTGCAGGGCCCGCTGGGAGGTTCTTTGCACGTCTGAGTTGGGGAGTGCAGAGCAGGCTGGTGCTGAGAAGGAACCCCAGGGCCTGGCAGGAAGGTGCATGGGTCTTTAACCCAAGGCCAGGAAAGGCCTCTGGTGGGCTGTTGAGCACACTACCATGCATGGTGTCCCAGGACTCACTAAGAGCTTGGGGGCTTGGCAGGGAGTCTGGGCACCCCCTCAGTCTTCCCCTGCGCCCTCTAGCACATGGCTCCCTGGATGCTGTTCGGCAGCCTTAGGCATAAGTGAGAATACATGGCTGAGCTGTTTCCTAGCAGGCTCATTCTTGAGAATAGCCACCTGGGCATCAGCAGGTGGCCACTGGGAAAACCGCAGGCCCAGGAGGTGGATCAGGACCAGATGGTGTGGACCCAGCTCAGAGAATGAAGCTCCATGTTGGGGTGGGGTCAGCCAAGGCAGCTGAGACTGGGACCTCATGGGAGAGGAGCCTGAGAGACAAGGCAGACATTTGCCACTCTTTACAACATAAGAAGCCTCCTTGTCACCTGTACCCTGCAGGTGGGGCCAAGAGACTATGAGGATTGAACACCTGCGAGGCGCCACGTTCCTTCCCGCAGACAAGTCTCCGAGGCTGCCCCGTGCATCCCGGAATCTGTAAGCCGTGTCAGCTGGCAGGGTTGGCCGCTGTCAGCTCCTCGGGCTGGAGAACATCTGTTGCCTTGTGCACCCTGTCTCTTGACTTGCCCATAAAGGGCTAGTAACAGTTATTTGCACAAACAGGTGGAGTGTTTTGAAGACAAGCCCTGTACAAACAGAAATAATACAAACAGCAGGTTGCTCTGCCTTTAGGCTAACCCAGCCCTAGCCCTAGCTAGGCTGCAGCATGTCAGCAGGCTGCTGCTTTCCCAGAGAAGGGCTGTCTGAGGCCACCGAGAAGAGAATACCGAACACAGCACTGGGGTCAGGAGACCTTCGGTTGCACTCTCATGACCCTTCCTGTGTCACCTTGGCCAAGTGACTCCACTTTTTCTTCCTTAGCTTTATTTTGTCATCTGGGAAGCAAGGGAAAGCAGAGCTACTTTGGTGTTGCCTGAGTATTAATTAGACAATGCTTAAGAAATGTACTGGGGCCGATGCCAGATGTATCATGATGGAAGCTGGTGGACAAAAGGCAAGAACTCTCCGTTACTTGCACCATTTGGAGTTTTCTTCGTGCTGCCTTTCCTCTCGGTGCTCTATGTTCACTGTCATTAGCTTTTTCTGGAGTGGGGTCTGTGTCTCTCATTGACTGTCTTTTCTTCAAGGCCTAGGGTCACTTTAGAGACAGTATGGTCCAACCCTAACTTTTTTTTTTTACAGATGAGAATACCAAGGAAAAATTGGGGATTGTGCAAAGTGCCCCAGCTAATTAGAGCCGGGACCAGAACTCGGCTCTCTTGGTTTTCAGTACTGGCCTTGTTCACAGAACAAGGGCTCAATTCTGGGTGCTGCCAAGGACTGGTAGGAGCAGTGGGAGCGGGTCTAACCCTCCTACCCTCCACCAGCAGACCCCAAATAACCAGTGCTCAATGAGCAGAGATCCAGCCCCCCCACTCTGACCTAGCAGCCGCCCCCTGCATCCCTCCATGGGAAATCCGGAGCCGCCTCTGTGTGTGTTACCAGCGTTTCTTTAGCAACACAAATGAGTCAAGAGTCCCGGCCATAAAAGGCAGGCATACATGTGAGAAACACCAGGGTAGTGCCTTATTTTCGTTATTATTTTTTTTAGAGGAAACTATTTGAAGCATAGGCTATTCCTGCTGGGAGAGCTGCCAGTGGACAGTTCACTGTTCCCAGTCAGCCTGTGCCTTTGGGGCTGAGCAGAGGGTCTGCAGTCCATAAAGCAAGATGGACAGCAATTCAGCAGGGGCGGAGCCAGCCAGCATGGAGCAACCTGGGAAGGGCCTATCCAAAACCCTTCCAGCGGCTCAGCATACACTGGCCAGGCTCCCTGTTGCAGAGGGACCCTGGGGACAGCTTCCTCCTGCACTCAAGGCCCAGCAATGTGCTTGACACTCCAGAGGACTCAATACATAAGGTCGGTGAAGGGCAGGCCTACAGGGGCTGCACCTCCGTGATGCACACACTTGTTGGGCAATAGCTTATGTCCCTGGACCATCTCCTGGGTGAACGGGGTGGAGGGCGCCTGGTGTTACAAGAAGGAGATGGTTGAGCAATCTGTCGTTCTCATCAGGAACATTGCCATGGGCAGCGCTCTTTATTTCTGTTTGGTTTTAATTATCCAAGAAAAATAACCCAGCTTCTCTTTAATCAGTAACCACTGTGGTCAGGGGATGCCATCAGAGGGGCCGGTGGGAGTGGTTAGCGGGTTTAATCATGAAAATGGCAGGCTATCCTCTCCATGGAAGGCAGGGAACGCTGCCTTGGATGGTGTTCCTTCCTTGCCCAGATGCTCATCCTCATTTCGGTGGCGAGTCAGCCGTCGTGCAGGGCTGCGGTCTCTCAGTGTCTTTGTGGTGCTGGGGGACAGTGGGAAAGGCATGAATATTCAGTAACAAGCTCTGTGCAAGTGCAGGGAATCCTGATGGAAGTTTGTGCAAGGATAATGGCAGGTGGGGCAGCGTCTCAGGTGCGAGGCAGAAAAGTAGAGCGAGGATTCTGTGGAGGGAGAGCGAGGGGAGGCCTGGCCACACCACACATACCCTGCCTTCCCGTGCGGATCAGATATCCTTTCTCCTGGGCTGGCTGAGGTTAGATAGAAGAACGGAATTGGATGTGGTTGAGCAGGTCCTGATGGTGGGAGATGAGGCAGGTGGGGGATGCTGAGGTTTGGTTTGGGGGAGATGTGAGTGGTGGTGTGTGGGTCCTGTCTGACTGCCTGGTTCTGGCTGATGGGGCCTCACACAGGAGTGTCATGTTCTGCTTCTGCGCTTCAACAGGGGCCTGAGGTGCCCTGTGGGTCTCTGCAGGCATTGGACTTCAGGATAACAGTGTCCATGGCTGCTGGTGGCTGGGAAGGGACAAATGACAACAGGAGGAACACGTCATGGGTAAGTCACTAAGAGTGCCCGGGAGCTTTACTTGATGCATCCTTTAGGGCTGGCCAGCTGGAAAAGGGTTCTAGTCCTGCTCTGATCTTGCTCTTCTGTAATTGCACCCCTCTAAGGTGGCTCAGCCACCTGCCTCGTCCTTCTGCTCATCCAGGGGCAACCTGCCTCCTCCCAGCATCTTGCCCCTAACCCTAGCACCATGAAGAGCCCCTATAGCAGCTGAAGACATCCTCAGCTGCTTCCCTGGTGTGTGTGCTTATGTTCTTGTTTTAAAAGTTTCCTTCCTTCTCATATAGGTGGAAAACACATCCAGGTGAAGGGCTGGCTCAAATCTTTTCTTCCCCCATCTGTCTCCTGCTTCTATGGAAAGATCTGTTTGAAGCACACACCTCCTGCCTCAGAGCCTAAGCATCCTTGAAGAGGCTGTCCACCTTCCTACTCACATACCAATAGCACACACCTGCAGAGAACAGATTTTCTAACCATGCAATGTTTCCCTTGTTAAAATTTCAGCTCCCAGTACGTGTGTGTGTGTGTGTGTGTGTGTGTGTGTGTGTGTACATGTATTCATTAGTTTTTGCCCACCTTAACAATAAATCCCTTCTAATATCTCTGCTCACATCACTGGGAGACTTATGGGGACCCTAAAAGTTGTGCAGCCTTGTCTGGACATCAAAAATGTCCAGAGAGAAGAGCACCCCACATCTCAAGGGGCATCTCTCCGGAAGGAAAGCAGTACTATTATTTTGGTCCCATGCATGGGCCACATGTGAGAAATAAAAGCATCAATTGTCTTTCTCTTGTAACCACTCACGTCAGAGGTACCTCTTGGTCCTCCCCTTGCAGATCAATTTAATTACAGGCATGGATGCCCACTGGGGGCAGGGAGCCAGCTGGGAGCCTAGGATTTCAATAAAGTCCAAACTACTTTGAAATCCAAATACAGCCAGCCTTCAATTATCCACGCTGAGGAAAGGGAGCGTGGATAATCCTGAACAGCAGATGATTAAAAAATCATTTCTTTTGGCTTTTGGGAGGTACCATATGCTATTTGCAACAGAGCAGCAAAATTTCCTCTCTAGTTGTGTTTTGCTCAGATTAATATTGCAATGAGCTTGCATTTCTCCTGGTGCACCAGCTAACAGCAGAGGGAATCGGATAGAGGTGATTGTTCAGAAGTGGCAGGGCCAGGATCCAGCATGGAGGGCATTACAGGGATGTGACCTGGAGCACTGGTGAAAAACCACAGGCTCTGGTCTCGTGTCTTTGAACTTGAAAAGAGGAGAGGTAACTTGAAAAGGGAGAAGTAAACCAACAAATTAAATTCCAAACAGAAGGACCAGATGCAAATGGGCAAATTCTTCTGGGGAATCTCCTTAACTGTCATTAAACTTTCCAGTCATCTATTTTCTGATTCCAATACCCAAATCATCTCTTTAGAGCAGCTGGCCTACTGTATGCAGCACAAGCCTCTGGAGTGCCCCCCTCCTTGCCTAAAACACCCTCTCCTGCTTCCATCCTTGTGAATTTCATCCCTTTAAGAACCAGCACATTCTCTACCTTCTTTCTAAACCCTTTTCAACTACAACCATCCTCTCTTTTGCTCCCACCTGAGTGCCCACAGTGTTCTCAGTATCTCTCTCCCAACCTATTTGGGGTGTAAGCTCTGTCCAGTGGGAGAAGTGCTGTAAGAGACCCTTCACACCTGGCAGAGTTTGTGGCACAGTAGGTACCACCTACTGAATCTGGCTGGAAGATGTGAAGACTCTAACCCAGTGGATCTCAATCTTGAGTGGCCTCAGACTCTACTGGGGGACATGAGAATTTCCAGGATGGGCCCCAAAGATGCCGCTTCCCTAGGCTGGGTGGAGCTCAGAGCTGGGTGTTTTCAGTGAGCCAGTGTTCAGGTGGCTGACTGCTGGCAAGTCGGTGCAAACACACACGTCACCTGTGCTCACAATGAAACACTTCCATCCTGTGTTGCACTCACAAAGGAAGCCAAAATATTAAAAACAAATACTGAAAAATGCACTCCTGTGATTGCTACCTTTTCATTTCTCCTAATGCTGACTTTAGCACTTTCTTACGTAGAAAAAAAAATTAAAGAGTAGAAGCTAAATTAGCAGAGGTTTGCAACTGATTCTCCATATTGCCTTAATGTGAAGCTGCATATTTTCTACTTTTTAACATCTGTGACACTGGGGTGTAGCTTGCAGTTGGTGTCACTGCAGCTGGCCTTGGGTGTTGTGTGGACTGTGCAGCATTAACTTGGTCCTAGCTTTGCACTCTGCCATCATATCACTGAATTGTGTGCATTACTGATGCTATCCATCTCGAGTTTCATGGCCATTAAAGTGATTTCAAAAAGATTATACTACAATTTGGCATTGAAATGAAAAACTATTGCATATACAGAAGAACATTGGAAACAGAGAAGCAGGGAATAAATCTGATATTAGCAAACAAACATTTGTTGGAGGAATAAGCATATTTCCATATTTGCTTGCAGAGAAGCAACCAGTTGGATAAATTGCTTTATGGCGTTGCTACCTAAACTGTGATTTGGGGACTGGCAGTGTTGGCCTCACCTGGGACTTGGGGAGGACTACAGAATTTTAGGCTCCAGCCCAGATCTATATTTACTGCAACAAGATCCCCAGGTTATTTGTATAAACATGTGAGTTTGAGAAGCATGGCTTGATAGGACTTAAGGAGGGAAGGTATCCACAAGTCAATAAGGCAGAGTTATTTGTTCCTAAGATGTGTGCAAAAGCATTGTCTATCACATGCCAAGCAAAGAAGCTTTTGGAAAAGAAATGTCAATGACTTAAAAGAAAAGATGGGTGCTAATAAGAGTGTATCATCTTTTCACTTGAAAGCACAGAGGATATTGTGTAGGAAAACATGACTGGAAAGTGACTCAGAAGAATGAGAATGAAAAAGTTTCCTGGAACACCTTTAGGAGTTCATTTCACTTGTTTTCCTTTTTGGATGGGTACGAGAAAGATACATGTTAGTAACATGTTTAAATAAGTCTAAAAGTTCTTTCAATAAGAAAAAATCACAAGGAAAAGAAAGCATTGCATCATAGTTTAACTAGGAATATTCCTTTTCTTTAACAATAGATAAGATAGTGTATCTTACACAGACATTTCAGGTTTAATGAATTACAAGTAAAACCCCCACACACTTCACTATAATCCTCCTCCTCACTTTGTGTGGTACTGGGGATCAAACACAGGGCCTCATGTGTGCTAGACAAGAGCTCTACCACCGAGCTACATACACCCCCAGCCCTTTTTATTTTGAGACAGGGCCTCTCTGAGTTGTCCAGGTTGGCCTCAAACTTGCAATCCTCCTACCTCAGCCTCCCTAGTAGCTAGGATTACAGGCCCCTGTCCCCAAGCCTGGCTACAACTGCCTTTTCCCTTTTCTTGAAGTTTAAATTTCAAGAACCATTGCCTACATTTTATAGAAAAAAAACTAAGTATGTTGATTCTGTTTGTTAAATTTTTTCTTTTTAAAGGCTTATCTACTCTGACATTAGTCTACTATAAAAGAACAGTTTGTTCACTCTAGCTGCTGTACTTTAAGGTTCAGAAGGTTAAACAAGAGGGAGAATTATCAGGTCAAAGATAGAAGCGGGACAGGAAGACTTTGGTACAGACTGTTTTACAGTGCTGGTGATGGAAGCACATGGAGCCAGCGCTCTACACTGAGCCACACCCTGCTCCCAGGCTGACTTGAACAGCTATATATCCTCTATGGCTACTTCAAATAATGGCAGTCAAAACATTTAAAAACTCCGATTGGCTGCTTTCACAATATCAAGTATTTAGATCTGAGAAACCTGTGAAAAATGTCACTGTACCCTGCTTGTGCAGGTGAAGAGTTCAGGAAAATGAGATCACTCACCAAGCTGACCAGGCCAGTGAGTGCAGGAAACAGAACACAAGAGCAGCATCATACCAGGGTCCCTGCAAGGCAGTTGTGCCATGGAAACTACAGCCTGCGATGGACAGCCACTGCCAATCTGCTAGTGTCTGATTATTTGAAATTCATTCCCTAGTGTTAGTGAATAATCCACATACTGTCTTTCATGTGCTTGAAGGTCTTTAGTTTCTCTCTTGATATCACCCTTTGCTGACGGATGCCTAAGGATGTGAGAGCCCCTTGCCTGAGATTACCGTAACATTTACTACCTGTTCTTAACTCTGGAGAAGCCCCTAGGACCTCAGATTTTCTTCCTATGTAAAATGGCTCTATTTCTTGCAGAGTTATTTGGAGTTCTTTCTTTCTTTTTTCCTTCCTTCCTTCCTTCCTTCCTTCCTTCCTTCCTTCCTTCCTTCCTTCCTTCCTTCCTTCCTTCCTTCCTTTCTTTTCTTTCACTTCAGCTCACATCACCAAGCTGCAGGCTGTCATTTAAAAGCATGCCATGTGAGTGACCTTGGGGGATGCTATCTCATTACTAATCTTTGACCATGCCCCATGGTCTCACCATAATAATCTCCCCAAGATTCCCACTCCTTTTTAATTAACTCACAATGCTAGTCTAAAAAGTTACTCTTCTTACTTCTTATAATTACATTAGTGGTTTTCCATCTTTGCTGCCAATAGAATCACCTAGAGAGCATTAAAAAATCTTCAGGGCTCTGGCCATACCTCCTGACAATTGAATCAGAATCTCTGGAGACAGGACTCAGGGCCAGTATGTTTTAAGCTTTGCAAGTGATTCCAATATGCAACCAAGTTTGTGAGGCAGTAGATCATGTTACACACCTCTTTTTAGCTCTTCTCTAATTAAGTTCTTCACTTTAAGTTAAGGCCTTTTGATAATCTTTTTCCACCTATATAACAATTTTAAAAAATAACTCTTGTTTTTATTACAAAATAACCAATAACTCCCAATCGAAACTCTGTTTCAGACTAAGATAGGGGATGGGGATGTAGCTCAGAGGTACAATGGCCCTGGGTTCAATCTCCAGTAAAACACACACACACACACACACACACACACACACACACACACACACACACCACGCACAGAAAAAGGTAATGAAAGATTTTATGATATTGCACAGGTGGTATGGGGACTAGCAGGAAACAAGGCTGGAAACAAGGAGACCCAGTTAGAAGCCATAAAAATTAAGGCAAAAGATGATAGAGCAGAGACAGAACTCAATGTGTAGTTTGTCAAATACACCCAAGTAAAGAAGAAACTGCAAACCCCCAATGATCATGCTGTGAGGCATAGCTACTGCTAGTATGTTCCGAGAGAGAGAGAGAGAGAGAGAGAGAGAGAGAGAGAGAGAGAGAGAGAGAGAGCCTTGTCCTTTTCTTGTCTTCATCCCATACAAGTGTGTGCATCTTACTATACATAAGGTTTTGTAGCCTGCTTTTCTCATCTGAACATCTTTTCAGTTGAACTTGTCAACCTCTTGTTTTTTCCTCCTCTGTCCCAACCTCTATAACTTAAACAAGTCAATCTTTTTTTAAAATTAATTTATTTTCAATTGGTGCATTGTAATCATACATCTTTGTTAGGTACAAGCTGGTAAAGGCATACATGCACACATTTCTCATTTAACCCTTCCCCAATTACCACTCCACTCCCTCCTCTTCCCTCCTTCCCAAGTTCAGTTTAGTGATTGACTTTGATGTGTTCATGAAAATACATCATGCTCATTAGGGTGTCCCCCCTCCCCCCATCACCTTCTGTTAAATTCTTTGTTCACCTAAGGATTCTCCTTCTTCATCTGGAGTCCCTCTTATGTCCCATTTTCTCCCTAGCTTCCACATATTAGGGAGAGCATTCGATTTTTAACTTTTTTTTGTGACTGACTAATCTCACTTAACATAATGTTTTCCAGTTCTATCCATTTCCCTGCAAATAACATGATTCTGTTCTTCTTTATGGCTGAGTAAAATTCCATTGTGCACATATCCCATACTTTTGTAATCCATTCATCTGTTGGTGGACATCTTGGCTGGTTCCATAGTTTGGCAATTGTAAATTATGCAGCTATGAACATAGATATACATGCATCGGTCTGATAGTTTGGTTTCCATTCTTTTGGGTAGATATCCAGAAGTGGTATTGCTGGGTCATATAGTAGGATCATTCCCATTCGTCTGAGGATCCTCCATATTGTTTTCCAAAGTGGTTGCACTAATTTTCAATCCCACCAGCAATGTATTATGGTTCCCACTTCTCCACATCCTCACCAGCATTTGTTATTGTTTGTGTTCTTGATGATTGGCATTCTGATTGGGGTTAGGTGAAATCTCAAGGTAGTTTTGATCTGCATCTCTCTGATTGCTAATGATGTTGAACATTTCCTCATACATTTATTGGCCATTTGTATTTCTTCTTTGTGAAGTGTCTATTTAGATCCTTTGCCCATTTTTGATTGGGTTATTTGTTTTCTTAGCTGTAATTTTCTTGAGTTATCTGTATATCCTAGTTATTAGTCCCCTATCAGAAGAGTAGCTGGCAAAAATTTTCTCCCACTCTGTGGAGGTTCTTGATAGTTTCCTTTGCTGCACAGAAGCTCTTCAGTTTAATGCAATCCCATTTATTGATCTTCCTTTGAGGTGCTTGTGCTTTTGGGGTCTGTTGAGAAAGTTTTGACCTGTGCCTATGTGTTGAAGTGTTGGGCCTATGCCCTCTTCAAGTAGCTGCAAGGTCTCTGGCCTGACTTCCAGGTCTTTGATCCACCTTGAGTTGACTCTTGTGCGGAGTGAGAAAGTGGGGTTTATTTCCATTTTCCTGCACATGATTAACCAGTTTTGCCAACACCATTTGTTAAAGAGGCTATCTTTTATCCAGTGTATGTTTTGGGCTCCTTTGTCAAAAATCAGTTGACTATAAGCATGTGGGTCTGTTTCTGAATCTTCTATTCTGCTCCATTGGTCTATGTGTCTGTTTTTGTGCCAATACCATGCTGTTTTTTTATTACTGTGGCTTTGTAGTAGAGTTTGAAGTCAGGTATTGTGATACCTTCTGCATGGTTCTTGTTGCTAAGAACTACTTTTGCTATTCTGGGCTTTTTGTTGTTCCAAATGAATTTAAGGACTAATTTTTCTATGTCTGTGAGGCGTGACCTTGATAATTTCATGGGTATTGCATTGAATCTGTAGATCGCTTTTGGGAGGATGGCCATTTTGATGATATTTATTCTGCCTATCCAAGAGCATGGTAGATCTTTCCATCTTCTAAGGTCTTCATCGATTTCTTTTTTCAACTTTTTATTGTTTTCCTTATAGAGGTCTTTTACCTCTTTGGCTAGGTTTATCCCTAAGTATTTTATTTTGGGGGGTGCTATTGTGAGTGAAATTGTTTTCTGGATTTCTTTCTCAGTGGATTTATGGTTGGCATACAGGAAAGCTTCTGATTTTTTTAAGATTGATTTTATATCCAGACACTTTGCTGAATTTTTTTTTTTTTTTTTTTTTTTTTTTTTTTTTTTTTTTTTTTTTTTGG
>PVLC010028708.1:0-10550 GCA_004027655.1 Graphiurus murinus
ATTGGACAAAGACATCTAGTGGGCCTGGGGACTCTTAGCTTTTTCTCTGATTAGCTTCAGGGCCATTTTGCCGGGGAAAAACCAAAACAGGCCCTGGCTGCTCATCTTTTACCCGACTTTCCAGACCATTATGGCAGTGCCCGACAGGCACGAAATGAAAAAGGCTCAATTGTTTGAAAGAAACAAGAAATGCAGTGGAAATAGAGATCACGTGGGAGTTGAACTTGTTTTTTTTTTTTTTTTTTCGGTACTGGGGATTGAACTCAGGGGCATTCTACCTCCGAGCTACACCCCCAGCCCTATTTTTTATTCTTTATTTTGAAACTGAGTCTCACCAAGTTGCGGAGTGCCTCACTAGGTAGCTGAGGCTGGCCGCGAACCCAGATCCTCTGGTCTCAGCCTCCCGAATGCTGGAATTACAAGCGTGTGCCACCACACCCGGCTGTTGAACTTCTTTTCATGTGCATTCCTATTGGGTTTTTTTGGTTAATAAAGTGAAAACGTATGCGTGAGCACTTCAGCATAGGGAGAGGTCTTGGAAGATGTCACATGTGTTGTATATACCACCCACGGAAGACTAATTTTCAGTGGTTGTAAGGAAAACCTGTAACTAATATTAATAGAAACAGATAGTACTGTAGTAAGCCCTTTCTAGCTGCACATATTTTAGATAGCTTAGCTGCCGAAATAAATTGCGGAAGTAAAACTAGAGCCAGAATAATCGAGTTGTTGGGAGTTTGCCTGCATTTGTGTTAAATCGTAGCTTGTGTTGGAGATGGTAAGAAGAGGAGAGAAGGATAATGCGGGTATTTAAGGAGAACGCATCAGAACAGAGAATATGTCTGAATGCATGTGTGTGTGTTGTTTTAAAAAAAAAAGTCTTATTAAGCCGGGCGTGGTGGTGCACGCTTGTAATCCCAGCATTCGGGAGGCTGAGACCGGAGGATCCGGGTTGGCGGCCAGCCTCAGCTACCTAGTGAGGCACTCCGCAACTTAGTGAGACCCTGTTTCAAAACAAAGAATAAAGAATAGGACTGGGGGTATAGCTCGGAGGTAGAATGCCCCTGAGTTCAATCCCCAGTACCGCTAAAAAGAAAATCTTATTAACCACCTTTACTTTTAGAAAACAGGAGCTGAACTGTGTTTAGTAAGCACTGGCGGCATCCGACAGTCTTTCTCTTGTTTTATCTTCACAGAACTTCTGGATGCCTGCACATTCCACAGAAACTGAAAACCGATCAGGGTGGGCAATGCAAGAGCATAGATGCCAGGAGCTTCAAATATGGTGGGGTTCAATTCTCAGCTCCACGTGGTTCTGTGCTATTGTCAATTATCTTTGTAATTTTGTGCTATAACTGAATTATAACTGTGTAAAAATTAAAATGAATACAAGTTACATCTTTTGAGACAGCATCATTAAAAGTTCTCAGATTATTTTGGGAGAAAAATTATTTCTTTACATTAAAATCGTGCTTCTGAACTTAATATTAAATTGTGCCCTTTTATAGAATTCTATGAGGTTAACTTGACTTGGTTCCCTATACTTTGATTATTTAACCCAGGAGTCAAGTCATTCAAATATAATTTAAAGGTGAGCATGGTGGCGCCTACCTGCAATCCCAGTACTTAGGAGGCTGAGACAGGAGGATCACAGGTTCAAAGCCAGCTTCAGAAACTTAGTGAGGCTCTCAGCAACATAGTGAGACTCTGTTTCAAAATCAGAAATAAAAGCTGGGTGTGGTGGCGCACACTTGTAATCCAGTACTTGAGAGGCTGAGACCAGAGGATCTGGGTTCGAGGCCAGCCTCAGCTACTTAGTGAGGCCCTCCACAACTTAGTGAGACCCTGTTTCAAAATAAGGAATAATAAAATAGGGCTGGGGGTGTAGCTCAGAGTTAGAATGCCCCTGAGTTCAATCCCTGATACCACACACACACACACACACACACACACACACACACACACACACACTAAAAGAATAAAAATATAGGGCTGGGGTATAGCTCGGAGGTAGAATGCCCCTGGGTTCAGTCCCCAGTACCTTAAAACAAAAATCAGAAATAAAATAAGGCTAGGGTTGTAGCTCAGAGGTAGGATGCCCCTGGGTTCAACCCCTAGTACCACAAAAATAGATAAATAAATAAAAATATAAAGGTCTGGGAATGCAGCTCAGTGGTAGAGCGCTTGCTTACTTTGCCCTGGCGTCAACCCGTCCCCAGCACTGAAAACAAAAACCCCCAAACCAGCTGATCAATTCCCAGAGCTCCCAATACCAGGAGTCATTGAGATGTCTACCAGCCTCGTTGAACACAAAGGCTTTCACCGAAGAGCATGCCTTGGACGCGAGGCTGAAATGCTCATAGATCAGAGTTACTCTGAGACAGAAGAGAAGGGCCCCACACTCTCCAAGAGGTACTTAAAATTGGTTATTTCTTCCGTCTTCCACAGTGTGGCTTCCCCAAATGCCTCAAACTGTCGCTTTGGCTGGGGTACCTTTGGCCTCGGGCACAGACCCAAATGACTCCGCCCCTCTGCAGCTGCTTCGATGTCCTCTCTGGTCTGTGGGGAGCCCCTCCCCGGCCCATGACTAAGCAGAAAGTTCGTGGTCAGCCGGCAGGGCGCCCTGAACATGAGAGAGCCCGCTATCTTGTCTACAAAAGCAGCCTTCTTCTCACTAGTGTCGGGCCAGTCCACCTACTGCTTCCCCTCCTGCTGCAGCAGAAGTCCTAATGAAGCCTCTTGGGGGTGGTCTTTATTTTGATTATCTGCGATTTGCATCTGGAGCTGGTTGCACTAAGAGCTCACACCACCGAGGGTGGCACCAGACAGCTACCAGAGCTGGTAACACCGAGGGCTGTTTTTCCTGAGAACAGGTGGTGCCAGATGCCTGTAGAGTGCTCCTGGGAGCTGCAGGAGAAGCTTCTGGAGGAGAGGCCAGCTCTGGGGCCTGGAGGAGCTGTTAGCTCTGCTGCTAGAAGAACAGCAGGGAGAGCAGCTAACACCGAGAGGGGAGTCACTGGCCCTCGAGACTCAGAGCTGCTAGCACTAAGGGAGCTGCACTTCGCCTGTTCATGATTTCTATCCACATCAAGCAAAGTAACCCAGAGCCAGTTGGTAACAACTCTACAACTGAGCTGACCAAAGCTAAAACTCGCCTCAGGGTGATCTGTGAGTAACCTCACTGCCTCTCAGAACACATGCCAACACCCTGAAAAAAAAAAAAAAAAAGACAACAAAATCTAAACAGTCAACAGTGCAGCATGCATAATGTCCAGTGTCAAAGGAAAAATGTGCAAAGAAAGAACCAGCAGATCCCAGGAGCAAAACTAATCAATAGAAACGCACCCAGAAACTTTTTTTTTAACAGTTCAGGTCTAATTCTCTCAGCTTTTGCACATGTGAAAAGGGTTTTGTTTGTTTGTTTTTCACTTTTTGAAGGACGTTTTGTCTGAAGTTACAATTCTAGATTTTTTGTTTTTCCTTCTCTCAACACTTTAATGATGTCTTTCCATTGCCTTCTGGTTGGCATAGTTTTAGGTAAGAAATCAGCAGTGATTCCTCTTTTCTTTTTATACTTTGAACCGTGCAATGTGATTCTACATCCTAGCGAGATTCAAAGTGACACAAGCGCACGTGCACACAGCTCTTGGTGTGTTCCCCTCCACCGCCCCCTTCCTCCCTCCCATATACATTAGTGAGATGGATTGTGAAACCTGCTCGCATGGATGTGAACTTACTCGAACGGTTCCTTCCTCAGTCCTTGTTTTCCCTGCCCACCTCCCTCCTCCAGCCTCCTTCCACCATTCAACTGGCTTCTCTTCTCATTTGTTTTTTTATTTTATTATTATTATTATTATTAAGCCCTATTTTTTATTATTTATTTTGAAACCGAGTCTCACTAAGTTACGGAGGGCCTCACTAGGTAGCTGAGGTTGGCCTCGAACCCGGATCCTCCAGTCTCAGCCTCCCAAATGCTGGGATTACAAGCGTGCGCCACCACGCCCGGCTTTGCTTCTCTTTTGAACGAGGTCTTTCTAGTTAGCAGTCATTTTTCTCTTTTGCTTTCCTGTGTGTAATATCTCTTTTGTTTTGTTTCTGGTGCTGGGGATTGAACCCAAAGGCATTCTACCTCCGAGCTACATCCCTAGCCCCGTATTTTATTTTGAAACAGGGTCTTGCTAAGATGCTGAGAGTGTTACTGAGTTGCTGAGGCTGACTTCAAACTTGCTATCCTCCCGCCTCAGCCTCCCAAATACCCAAATACTGGGATTACAGGCATGTGCTACCATGCCCGGCTTTATCAGTGCTTTTTTTTTTTTTTTGCGGTACTGGGGATTGAACTCAGGGGCATTCTACCTCCGAGCTATACCCCCACCCCTATTTTTTATTCTTTATTTTGAAACAGGGTTTCACTAGTTGCGGAGTGCCTCACTAGGTAGCTGAGGCTGGCCACGAATCTGGATCCTCCGGTCTCAGCCTCCCAAATGCTAGGATTACAAGAGTGCGCCACCACGCCCGGCTTATCAGTAGTTTTTGAATAACATGATTATAGTGTGTCTGGGTGCAACTTTCTTTATGCCTAATTGCCTTGGATTTGTTGAACTTTTTAGATTTATGAGTTTATATTTCTCACCAATTCTGGAAATTTTTTGGCGATTATTTCTTCAGGTACTATTGCCTCCCCTTTCTGGGATTCCAGTTACTGATTTGTTTACCCACTTGATATCATCCTCCAAGTCTGAGAGTCCTGCTCTTTTTCTTCTCCATGCTTCAGTTTAGTTTCCACTGCCCTGTACTCAGGTCCACTGATCTTTTGTTCTTTAGTGTCTAAGCTGTTGATAAGTTCATTCATTAATTCTTTTTACAATCCTACTTTTCACACTAAAATATTCATTTGGTTTCTTGTATTGCTCTAAGTAAATAATTACAGTCTTCCTCTATTACTTCAATTACCTCTGTTTTCTCTAGGTCTGTTCCTAATGACGAAGTTTTCTCCTGCTTATGGGCTACATTTTCCTGACTGAGAACTTGGTGGTGGTGGTGGTGGTGGCAGTAATGGGGAATTGAACCCAGGAGCATTCTGCCTCTGACCTACACACCCAGCCCTATTTTATTTTTATTTTGAAACAGGGTCTCACTAAGTCATGGAGGGCCTCACTAAATTGTTGAGTCTGGCTTCCAACCTGCAATCCTCTTGTCTCAGCCTCCCAAGTACTAGGGTTACAGGCATGTGCCACCAAGCCTGGTGACTGATAATTTTTTATTCGTTGCTGGCCTTGTTATTATTATGCTGTTGAGTGTCTGGATTCTGATGCCTTCTTTAAAAGAGAATGGGACGAGGGTTGTTCCCCTGGCAAGTGAATATATTTGCAGATCAGTCCAATTCTTTCAAGTTATATGTTTAGGCTTTGTTGGAGTGGAGGAGTTAATTTAGCTCCATTCCTACTGTATGGCTTTTCTTGGCTCTTTCCTGAATACTTTATGTTTTCAGTGAGGTCTTTCCACTGCAACTGGTCAAATCTCAAATCTCTCCCAGTTCTGGAGATCTCGAAAAAATATTCAATTTATTGCTCCCCAGTATTTGGGCTCTCGTCAGTCATTCTTCTTAGCTTGGTCTCACGGAGTCACACCCTTATACATAGCTTAATATAGATATTCTAGGAACCCCGTGCCAATTTCAGGATCTTTGTTTTCCTGCCTACTTCTCTTTAGTAACGTGTCCTGTAGATTCTAGTCCCCTCACCTTCTGATCTCTGTTCCTTCGATATAGTGAGATCATGATGATCTAGGTTCACTGGTCCTTGTGCCAGGCCCTAAAAAAGTGCTTTAAGGAAGAAAGTGAGTAAAACTGAAGGGTCACTTTACTTCACTTGTCTCCTCCTTTCTGGAATTACATCTGGATACCATCAAATATCTGAAAACAGTTGTCTCATACTTTTAACAAACTTTCTACTCATTTATAAAGAGAGGGCTAGCCCAATTACAGTTGTTCTTTCAGGGATGAAAGGTGAACTCTTTCTATAGGTTTTGCTTTTCCTTCCTTCCTTCCTTTCTTCCTTCCTTCCTTCCTTCCTTCCTTCCTTCCTTCCTCCCTCCCTCCCTCCCTTCTCTCTCTCTCTCTCTCTCTCTCTCTCTCTCTCTCTCTCTCTCTCTCTCTCTCTCTCTCTCTTTCTTGTGGTACTGATTGAACCCAGGACATTCTACCTCCATGCTGCACCCTCAGCCCTATTTTTTTATTCTTTATTTTGAAACAGGGTGGAGGGCCTCACTAAGTAGCTGAGGCTGGCCTCGAACCTGCGATCCTTCTGTCTCAGCCTCCCCAGTACTGGGATTATAGGCATGTGCCACCACACCCAGCTCTATAAGCTTTTTACAATCCAAGCATCTTTCCTTCAAAACCAGCAATCTTAACTTCATAGATATCGTCTCCCAGTGGATTAGATGCTGTGGCAAACAGACCTGGAGATTCTCCTGAAAAAAATAACTCAGGAAAAAAAGAAAGAAAAAAAAAAAGGCAGGGGAGGCACCTGTAGCTGTGAGGAGCTGGGATCAGAAGCATGCTGGTCCAGCCCAGGGAAATGATGGCTCCCAAACACCCCCCTCGCCCCCCAAAAAAGTACCCCAAACTCCTCCTGAGCTCGAATCTCAAAGATCCTCACCTTTCTCATGAGCCATCATATTTTCTCTCCCAGCCCATATAGCTACCAGGGCCAAAGAACTCAGCTGAAGGCCATGGTGACAGAACGCCTCTCCAGTCCAGAATTCAGTCCCCAGAAAGAGGCAGCAGGAAGGGCCCCGGGCTGAGGAGCTTCTGGCCCCGGAGTTGCTGGGAGCCGAGGCGTAGCTCCTTCTGTAAATGACGTATTCACACCTGGACCTACTTCATGTCCCTGCAGGACGCCCCCGGGAAGCCACAGGCGTGCCTGTCCTTTATGCTGGGGTTCTGGAAGCTTCTTCTCTAAGCTTTCACCTGCTACAAAATCCTCAAGCCCTATTGCCCAAAGCCTTAGACACTGCTGGTTCTAAAGCACTTGGGTTTCTCTCACCAGTTTCCTCCACCAGGAGAGCGGACTTTGCAGTCCTTAGGGACTCAGAGTTTAAAGGCTTTTGCTCCAATCTGGGTCTTTGGCTGGATCTGAAAGATTGCTGTCAAGTACCTCAATTTACTTCCTTCTAATTCTCAGAACTTGGAAAGAAGGCCAAAACATATTAGAGGTACTAATGGACCCCACTGAGGATTAAAAAATAAACAAGCCGGGCGTGGTGGCGCACGCTTGTAATCCCAGCATGTGGGAGGCTGAGACCGGAGGATCCAGATTCGCGGCCAGTCTCAGCTACCTAGTGAGGCCCTCCGCAACTTAGTGAGACCCGGTTTCAAAATAAAGAATAAAAAAGAGGGCTGGGGGTGTAGCTCAGAGGTAGAATGCCCCTGGGTTCAATCTTCAGTACTGCAAAAAAATAAAAAAAATTAAAAATAAACAGGAATTCTCACCCCAATAAGACACACACACACACACACACACACACACACACACACACACCTTTGCATATAATTATATAATTTCTGTGCAATCATAGCTTCAGTTTGGTGATTCTTTTGAGACTCTGAGCTTCTTTCCTCCCAGGAGGAGGGAAGAGGGGGAGGGTGAAGATGGAGGCGCTCTGGGAGGCTTTGAGTCTTGTTCAATAATGACATATACGGACGAGTTGTATATATTGACATAAAACGCTTATCTGCGGGTAATATTTAGAACAACTGAAAAGGTAAGAGATCATTCCGTTGCAGAAACCAACTGACACCAATTGTTTGTGGATCTGTGAATCTGTGGCGGTCAGAGGGCTTTCTTTGGACAGCTGAGGAAACAGGTGGACTTTGAGCTTCTCTTTCCATAGCCAGTGGGGACATTAAACAGTGGCCCAGGTAGGTCAGTGTTCTGTTTGTCTTGGCCCTGGGCGCACTGGACTCTGCTCAGCTCAGATGGCCCCCTGTCCATGCGTTCCTCCACAGACCTCGAGACCCGAACGCTCTTGACAGAAGAGCAGCGACGAGGACCGTTCTGAAATCAACCTGGAGGGAAAGATGAATCACACTTTCCAGGGACGCGTGTCACGGGCTGGTGAGGACAGCCCAGGACACCGAGCCCAGAGTTCCAGGTTCTAGTATTCCCTGCGCTGCTGGGCAGCCTACCAGGTGCACCCAGCGGCTGGGCTCAGGTTTATCTGCCAGAGGAGGGTGCGGAACCAGAGAGTCTCTTGGGGAATGTTGAAGGGCCTCATGGCAAAGGGGGAGCCGTAAAGGAGTCACACGGAGCCGGGCGTGGTGGCGCACGCTTGTAATCCCAGCATTCGGGAGGCTGAGACTGGAGGATCCGGGTTCGCAGCCAGCCTCAGCTACCTAGTGAGGCTCTCCGCAACTTAGTGAGACCCGGTTTCAAAATAAAGAATAAAAAAAAAAAAAATAGGGCTGGGGGTGTAGCTCGGAGGTAGAATGTCCCTGAGTTCAATCCCCAGTACCTCAAAAAAAAAGGAGTCACACGGGGTCCCTTCATTCATTCAGTGTGGAGTGAGTACACGTCTGTGCTAGGGGTTCCATAATCATGATAGTGATCGCTACGTCTACCAGCGACTGCCACGTGTTAAACAGGGCCAGCTCCTTTTTCTTTCTCTCTCTCTTTCTTTCTTTCTTTCTTTCTTTGTTTGTCTTCCTTCCTTCCTTCCTTCCTTCCTTCCTTCCTTCCTTCCTTCCTTCCTTCCTTCCTTCCTTCCTTCCTCTCTCTCTCTCTTTCTCTCTTTCCTTATTTATTTGTGGTACTGGGGATAGAACCCAGGGGCCTTCTACCTCCAGGCTACACCCCTGCCCCCTAGACCTGTTCTATTTTTTATTTAGAAACAGGCTCTCACTAAGTTGCTGAGGCCCTCACTAAGTAGCTGAGGCTGTTTTCAAATCTGCGATCCTCCTGTCTCAGCCTCCCAACTCCTGGGATTACAAGCGTGCGCCACCACGCCCAGCCAGGGCCAGCACTTCAATACCAATGCTGGCACTCTTCATAAAGATGAGAGGTATTTGTATTCCTACTGCAAGTGAGAAAACAGAGCCCACGGCCACAGAGCATAGAGAGGTAATTTGTCCAGTATCATATCACTTCCAAGTGACCCAAGACTCTGGCCCAGTCTTTGACTCCAAATCCATGCCCAACTTATTATTATTATTATTTTTCGGTACTGGGAATTGAACTCAGGGGCATTCTACCTCTGAGCTACACCCCCAGCCCTATTTTTTAATTCTTTATTCTGAAACAGGGTCTCACTAAGTTGCAGAATGCCTCACTAGGTAGCTGAGGCTGGCCGAGAATCCAGATCCTCCAGTCTCAGCCTCCCAAATGCTGGATTACAAGCGTGCGCCACCACGCCTGGCTTTTTATTCTTTATTTTGAAACAGGGTCTCACTAAGTTGCAGAATGCCTCACTAGGTAGCTGAGGCTGGCCGAGAATCCGGATCCTCCAGTCTCAGCCTCCCAAATGCTGGATTACAAGCGTGCGCCACCACGCCTGGCTCCATGCCCAACTTATTAGTCCATAGATTGTACGTAGTAATAGCCAGTCTTGGTCCTCAGGAGCGGACAGCAGATAGAAAGAGGGCCCACGTAATGCATATAGAGAAAAACAGTGTCAGACTCTGTCTGCTGGATCCTCTAGGATGGGTGTCTGAGATTAGTGGTCAACACACTTGCAGGGCCCCTCAATAGAGTGGGGCCTTCGAGGCTGAACTCAGGGGGCTGGGGGCATGGGACTCCCGGGGGGAGACAGAGATAAGAACCTCGATGAAAATAAGAATGAGAATAGCAGCGTGCTGGGTTTCGGACTAGGTGGTTTACTTTAATTGCTAACTTGGATCCAACAGTAGTTCTATGCAGTAAGCATTATTCTTTCTGTTTTCTAGGTGGGAAAATTAAAGCCCCCAGGGTTTAAGTAACTTGCCCAATTCACTGTCCAACCTGGAAGTCTAAATGTAAGAAAGCCGCCGGGCATGGTGGCACACGCTTGTAATCCCAGCATTTGGGAGGCTGAGACCGGAGGATCCGGGTTCGCAGCCAGTCTCAGCTACCTAGTGAGGACCTCCACAACTTAGTGAGACCCTGTTTCAAAATAAAGAATAAAAAATAGGGCTGGGGGTACAGCTTGGAGGTAGAATGTCCCTGAGTTCAATCCCCAGTACCACAAATAAATAAATAAATAAAAATAAATAAATGTACGAAAGCAACAAGCACCACCGCGCCCGGCGACGTCCCTGACTCTGACATGAAGATGCCCGACTCTAGCTGTGCAGAGACCGCCCCCTCCTCCTGAACTGGTCTGTGCACCTGGAATCCCCTCCATGTCCACTAGTTCCCCCTTCTGCCTACTCATGCCCCTGCTTTGACCCCTCCGCTCCTTCCCAGGCGCCCGGGTCTGCCCGGACGCTCTGCAAACAGCACGGCAGAGGAGGCCAGCCTTCCTGCACGCCTGCCTCTGGTCAGGGACTTTTGTTCCTTTACACAGGAGACTCCAGA
>PVLC010028708.1:10650-20906 GCA_004027655.1 Graphiurus murinus
TCCTCCTCCTCTCCTCCTCCTCTTCCTTCTCCTTTTCCTTCTTCTTCTTTTTATTTTATGTATTTATTTATTTTTTGCGGTACTGGGGATTGAACCCAGGAGCATTCTACCTCTGAGCTACACCCTCAGTCCTATTTTTTATTCTTTATTTGGAAACAGGGTCTCACTAAGTTGTAGAGGGTCTCACTAAGTAGTTGAGGATGGCCAAGAACCTGTGATCCTCCTGTCTCAGCCTCCCAAGTACTGGGATGATAAGTGTGCACTACCATACCTGGCTCTCCTTTCTTCTCCTTCTCCTTCTCCTGCTCCTCCTCCTCCTCCTCCTCCTCCTTTTTTTCTATACTAGAGACTGAACCTAGGGGCATTCTACCTCCGAGCTACACCCCCAGCCCTATTTTTTAATCTTTATTTTGAAACAGGGTCTCACTAAGTTGCAGAGAGCCTCACTAAGTAGCTGAGGCTGGCCAGGAACCTGTGATCCTCCTGTTTCAGCCTCCCAAGTACTGGGATTACAAGCGTGCACCCCCACACCCAGCTCGCACATTGTAATTCTGAATTACCCCGTGTTACAGGTTACGTGACCAGTCCACAAATGTTGAGTATAGCCTGAGTGCAGACAAGCTCGGCATTACCAATTCCTCCATAGTTGCCTATCTTCAGTTTCCTCTACAATTTGTACAAAAAATAAACATGCTCACACAGCACGTGTGTTTATACAGCACCTAGAAAGCATGATTAAGCACACACTGTTGGTGGAGTTATAAATTAGTACAACCACTGTGAAGATCAGTATGGAGGTTCTTCAAAAGACGAGGAAAGAGCCGGGCGTGGTGGCGCACACTTGTAATCCCAGCATTTGGGAGGCTGAAACTAACTGGTAAATGCAGAAAGAGTGATAGAATCAGGAAGTCATTGTTTGGTGCAGTGGTGGGGGAGGGAGAATCAATGAAGGAAACACTTCCACGGAAGTTATGTACCTATGTGAAATTACCAGTGCCAGCCCGACGTGGTGGCGCACACTTGTAATTCCAGTACTTGGGAGGCTGAGACCGGAGGATCTCAGGTTCTTGGCCAGCCTCAGCTACTTAGTGAGGCTCTCTGCAACTTAGTGAGACTCTATTTCAGATAAAGAAGAAAAATAGGGCTGGGGGTGTAGCTCGGAGGTAGAATGCCCTGGAGTTCAATCCCCAGTACCACAAAAAAAAAAAAAAAAAAAAAAAAAGGAAAAGAAAACGGCCAACAGAACCAATATGGGTCGGATCCCCGCTGTGGACCTTATAACGCGACACACCAAGAAAACAGCGGATGCCGGTAATGTCGCTGCCCAAAGTGCGCAACCTGAGTCTAATTATGAGGTAACATTGGAAAACCCCAAGTCGAGGGACTTTCTCCGAAACAGCTGCTAAATACGAAACAACATGTTAAGTCCCATCACCTGGACACAGATCAGGCAAATCCAGCATGTTGCCAACTCCAAAAGGCAAAGAGCCAGTTTTTTGTTTGTTTGTTTGTTTGTTTGTGTGTTTTTTAGTAAATAGTGTAAGACACAGGGAATTATTTTATTTTGCAATACTGGGGATTGAACCATTCTACCTCCAAGCTGCACCCTCAGCCCTAATTTATTCTTTATTTTGAAACAGGGTCTCACTAAGTAGCTGACTCTGGCCGCAAACCCGAGATCCTCCTGTCTCAGCCTCCCACTCACTGGGATTACAAGCGTGCGCCACCATGCCCGGCTAGAGAGGATTATTTTAGAGTGAAAGAGACTTAAATGACATAACCGATGTAACACAGCTTTTATTTAGAATCCACTTTGAACACCTAACAATTTTTTAAAAATAAACAGGAATTGGCATATTGACTAGGTGTTAGATGGTAATAAAGAATAATTGTTATTTATCATTCTTATTATTATTTTATTTATTTATTTTTTGTGGTACTAAGGATGGAACCTAGGGGCATTCTACCTCCGAGCTACACCCCCAGCCCTAATTTTTATTCTTTATTTTGAGACAGGGTCTCACTAAGTTGTGGAGGGCCTCACTAAGTAGCCGAGGCTGGCTTTGAACCTGCCATCCTCCTGTCTCAGCCTCCCAAGTACTGGGATTACAAGCATGTGCCACCAGGCCTGGCCTGTTTTTTTTTTGTTTTTTGTTTTTTGTTTTTTTTTTTGCGGTACCTGGGATTGAACTCAGGGGCATTCTACCTCCGAGCTACACCCCCAGCCCTATTTTTTATTCTTTATTTTGAAACTGGGTCTCACTAAGTTGTGGAGTGCCTCACTAGGTAGCTGAGGCTGGCCGCGAACCCGGATCCTCCGGTCTCAGCCTCCCAAATGCTGGGATTACAAGCATGCGCCACCACGCCTGGCTCTGGCCTGTTAGTTTTGATAGATGTGGTGAGAATGGTACTGGGCAACAGATTTCCTTGGTACTTGTGTTCCTGAAAGAAAGATTTCATTTGAG
Source organism: Graphiurus murinus (assembly GCA_004027655.1). Taxonomy (NCBI): domain Eukaryota; kingdom Metazoa; phylum Chordata; class Mammalia; order Rodentia; family Gliridae; genus Graphiurus; species Graphiurus murinus. The sequence continues at coordinate 13,116 of PVLC010028708.1, forward strand.
TGACACAGGATAATCATAAAACATTTATTTAGCCGGGCATGGTGGCGCATGCTTGAAATCCCAGTATTTGAGAGGCTGAGATAGGAGGATCACAGGTTTGAGGCCGGCCTCAGCAACTTAGTGAGACCCTGTTTCAAAATAAAAGAATAGAATGAGACTGGGGGTGTAGCTCAGGGGTAGATTGCCCCTGGGTTCCAACCCCAGTACCACAAAAACAAAACAAAACAAAAAAATTATTATTATTATTATTATTATTATTATTTTTGCGGAACTGGGGATTGAATTTAGCAAAGTGGGCAGACAGGTTTAAAAGATGAGAGTATTAAAAGGGAAGGGATACACTCTAGAGAGAAAGAGAGAGAGGGTCACGGAGCAGTCCCTTCTAAGAGTGGAAACAGTATGGTATCTTCCAGTTATTATACCTGTGCTAAAAATCTCCTCCTCATATGTTCTTTCATTTTATTTTATTGCTTTATTTTATTTTATTTTTCATGGTACTGGAGATTGAGCCCAGGGGTGTTCTACCTCTGAGCTACACCCCAACCCTTTATTTACTTACTCATATAGTTTTTAAATTTTGAAACAGGATCTCACTAAGTTGCAGAGGGCCTTACTAAGTTGCTGAGGCTGGCCTCGAACCTGCGATCCTCCTGTCTCAGCTTCCCAGGTACTGGGATTAGAGGTGTGCATCCCCACACCCGGGTCTCACGCATTGTTTCTTAGGGGAGGTTATTGTGCCGAGTCTTCCTGTGCTGTTCCAGCGTTGGAGTGCTCCTTAGGCCAGTTACACCTGGTTCTTTTTAGGCAGGGTGACTTACAGGCAGGGTCCCCCATCACCCGAGGTGGACTGATTTCTTGCCACTCCCAGCCAGTGGGCCTTATCCCTGACCCATATTCATTTCTGCCGAACTACTTACCAATAGTTTTGTTATATAAAACAGTCCTTAAATGTTAGCGATGCATACATTTGCGGGGAAAAATAGTGTGATGACCCTCGTTCCAAAAAAAAAAATAATAATAATAATAATAATAGGAAGGAGGGAGGAGAAGAGGATTGATTAAGATTGAGGAGTGTTACAAGTGAGAAAGCCGTTCGTGGGAGTTCATATTTTATTTTCTCTAGTTTTGGGTATGTTTGAAACTTTAGTAGATATAAGACAAAAATGGAGGAGGAGGAGGAGGAGAAGGAGGAGGAGGAGGAGGAAGAGGAGGAGGAGGAAAAGAAGGGAGAAGACAAGGAGGAGGAGGGAGAAGAGGGGGGAGAGGAGGAGAGAAGAGAGGAGGGAGAGGAGGAGGAAGAGGAGGAGAGGCTAGAGCTGGAGAAGTATCTGAAAAAGGTTTAAACCAGAGCTGGCCAAAAGTTTCGTTTACTTCCTAGTGTGGGAGACCGGTCTGGAGAAGAATGGAGCGGACATGCACAACCGTTAAGTTGCGGTGGGTGTGCGTGTACCTACCTTTAAGTCTGGAGTTGACCATGTAATTTGTATTGTATACTATTAGTGCAGTATCACGCTCAGGTAATTTTAGGCATGCGCACCCCCGAGCCCCATGCCCTGCACTGGCCATGGCACTGCAGATCTTGGTGTGGGGAGCGGCCCAGACAAGCTTAGAACAATGACACTCTTTCTGTTCTCATTTTGATACCTGTCAGCGTGCACGACCAACTAAAAGTACATTTGAGGCTTTTTGTATCTCCGTCTAGACTGTGGGATTCTATTTTTTTTTTTTTTTCTCTCTGCAGTACTGGGGATTGAACTCAGGGGCATTCTACCTCCGAGCTATACCCCCAGCCCTATTTTTTATTCTTTATTTTGAAACAGGGTCTCACTAAGTTGCAGAGTGCCTCACTAGGTAGCTGAGGCTGGCCGTGAACCCGGATCCTCCGGTCTCAGCCTCCTGAATGCTGGGATTACAAATGTGTGCCACCACGCCCAGCTCTGTGGGATTCTATTGCTAATTTGCACTAAAAAATAGAAAGCACTCCTTAGGAATTTGTTTGGGAGTCTAATGTCTCTGTAAATCAACTTGGGGGAGAATTGATATCTTTACAATATTGCCTTTTCTAACCCCCGGGTGCTGGGTATAATTTTCCATTTACTGAGACTTTCTTTTTTTGATAATACTTCATAGTTTGGTGCATAAGAGTGTTACATGTCTTTTGATAGATTTATTCCTAGGCATTTGTTTTTCTTCTACTACTTTAGATAGCTAGCATTTTCATATTTTTTTATTGCGCGTATAGGAATAGAATTGATTTTACTTTGCATCCAGATATATTTCTGAACTCGCTTATCCTACTATGTAAAATAGTTTCTCTGGAATTTTAGAATGCGTAGACATACACGGTGAAATCATTAGTTTTGTTTCTTCCTGTTTTGCTTCTTCTTTTTTGATCCCATCCTTTTACTATTTTGTTTTCTTGCCTGATAGGACTGGCCAGGACTTCCATTACAATGCTTGCTAGAAATGGTAACAGTGGGTATTCTGTTCTTGATGTCAAAGGGAGCCCTTTCATTTAACATTGCACCACGCAGTATGATTTCTGTAGGTCTTTGTTATACACACATGCTCTTTAGCAAACGAAGGAGCAAGTTTGCTAAGAGCTGCCATCATTTATTTATTTATTTATTTATTTATTTATTTATTTATTTATTTGCGGTACTGGGGATTGAACTCAGGGACATTCCACCTCCAAGTTACATCCCCAGCCCTATTTTTTATTCTTTATTTTGAAACAGGGTCTCACTAAGTTGTGGAGTGCCTCACTAGGTAGCTGAGGCTGGCCTTGAACCCGGATCCTCCGGTCTCAGCCTCCCGAATGCTGGTATTACAAATGTGCGCCACCACGCCCGGCTAAGAGCTGCCATCATGAATGGGTGTTGAATTTTGTCAACTGATTGCCTCTACACTGACTGATATGAACATATACATTTTCTTCATTATTGTATTAGTGTAACCAATTATATGATGCCATTTCAAAAGAGACTTTGCATTCTTGTAGATTGAACTCAGGGGCATTCCACCTCCGAGCTACACTCTCAGCCCTATTTTTTATTCTTTATTTTGAAACCGAGTCTCACTAAGTTGTGGAGTGCCTCACTAGGTAGCTGAGGCTGGCCTCGAATCCGGATCCTCCGGGTCTCAGCCTCCCGAATGCTGGGATTACAAGCGTGCGCCACCACGCCCGGCTCCATTTTTTTTTTTTAAATGATAAAGTATTTTTATAGATTCTGCTATGAAAAGAATAGAAAACTGGAGAATCTTCCACTGTCCAAAGACTATTGAAGAGAAAAGGAAGGGAGGGAGGGAGGGAGCGAGGAAGAAAGGGAAGGAGGGAAGGAAAGAGGGAAAACAAAAAGAGGGGAAAGAAAGAAAGAAAGAAGGAAGGAAGGAAGGAAGGAAGGCAAGCAGGCCTGCAGGGTACCTGGCCTTTTGAGCATTGGTTCTCGGGCTGCCGGTTAGTTCCCCCCCAATGGTGACCCAGGCCCAGAATCTCAGAGCAGGCTCTGGTGTCGCCCAGAGGACTCTGGGGCGGGGGGGGGGGGGAACGAGGGGCCCGCTTGAGGCAGACAGAGGCTCTTTGTTTGCTCTGCTTCTGTGTAAATTGGGCAACATTTGGAAACAGCAAATATTAGTTCAGAGGCCCGCTGCCTTCCCGCCCACCCCTTCTGGGGCAGCTTCCCTGACTGCCCTGCACGTACTCACGGGTTCAGCTGTTTCTATACCAGGGCCCACTCGCTGGTCGGAATGTGAGGGCTTTATGGTGTGGGGTGGAGGGTTTGGGTCATGTGTGGGGTGGTCTAGAACCGGAAGCCCCCTGACACACACCTCTCTCTCTCTCTCTCTCTCTCTCTCCATCTCCTTCTCTCTCTCACACATGCCTCCCACCCCCCTCCTCCTCTGGTCCTAAGTCAAGAGAACACCAGTATCAAGAAGGACGACCAAGGTCTAGGAGAGGGATTAGGAGATTTGAGCTCTGGTCCCCGAGCTCTATAAACAAGGAGTCATCATTTTTCTAGAGTGTCCATGTCTGAAAACAAGGACACCAGTTTCACCTTGTAGGGATGTTGGTTAAAACCGAAGGATCCTAGCCAGGCGGGGTGGCACACGCTTGTAATCTCAGGACTTGGGAGGCTGAGACCGGAGGATTGAGGGTTCGAGGCCAGCCTCAGCTACTTAGTGAGGCTCTCCGCAACTTAGCGAGACCCTGTTTCCAAATAAAGAATAAAAAAAAAAAAATAGGGCTGGGGGTGAAGCTCAGAGGAAGAATGCCCCTGGGTTCAATTCCCAGTACTGCAATAAATGAATGAATCAATGAATCAATCAATCAATCAATCAAACCACAGGATCTTGCCCCAGAACAGAGCCTGGCACATGCAGGAATCTAAAGACATATTTCCTCCGGACTGAGCATAATACAGTTTCTGCAGTCTGACGCTCACACCTCTCCCAGACCCAGCAGCCGTCTGTGGGCAGAACGTCGGGGGATCGGGGTGTGGAGCGTGTATCTGGAGAATCGGCCGGCTGGGGGTCCATTTCTGTCTCTCTCCCAGTGTCACTCACGGACCCCTCTGGCCTGCTGCGTACGTCCTGGCTTCCCGGGAGACACACGTTCCTGCTGGTGTGGACCCAGGTCGCCCAGGCGCTGCACCCGGCTGGTGACAAGGCTTGGCTCCCCATGGTCCCCTCTGCCTCCGCGTCTCGTCTGTGAGCGGAGCTTCTCAGGCACCGGTGTTGCAGGGCCTTGGACATCAGAAAGCTGGACAAGAGGGACAACGAGGGTCCAGCCTCCGGGGAGACTCTGGTGTAGAATTAAACACATAAGAGCTGGGCGGGGTGGCGCACGCTTGTAATCCCAGCATTCGGGAGGCTGAGATCAGAGGATCCGGGTTCGCGGCCAGCCTCAGCTACCTAGTGAGGCCCTCTGCAACTTAGTGAGACTCGGTTTCAAAATAAAGAATAAAAAATAGGGCTGGGGGTGTAGCTCAGGGGTAGAATGCCCCTGAGTTCAATCCCCACTACCACAAAAAAAGAAAAAAAAAAATTGAACACATAAGGAGGTCACACGTCAAGTGTCCTGGACCACCAAGGACGGGGAGCACTGCGGGGTGAGCCTCTTGTTTCCACAAGCACCCCCATGGGCGCCTGGTACAGTCAGGGGGGTGCATGTGTGCACACCCCCAAACTGGCCCGTCTTTGCTTACTCCTCTGTGGGATGGCGGACCAGACTCGGGACCCTGCTGCTGTCCTCCTGGGCAGGAACTAAGGCCCTGGACCTCTCCACCGGGGGTCGATGGATGGCGGGGTGGCCCCTGCTCGCCACGCCCCTGGGCTCTTCCCCACATCCCCGAGGCTGTGCACACCCTTCCCAGCTCCGGATTGGGGCTGGAACTCCGAGGACCCCACGGAGGGCAGGGCCTTGGGCTGGAGAGGGCTCGGGTGGGGGCGGGCAGGTCTTAGTCTAATTGCCTTCCAGGTCCAGCACCGAGCGCCTTGAGTTTGTGGCATGGGCTCAGTATTTGACGGCTCCCCTTCCTCTTCCTGAAGGTGGACCCTGCGGTCACCAAGGCCTGGCCAGGGCATCTACTGGACGCACCGGCCACCCCGGCTCCTGGCTCCCACCCCCCTAAGCACCCCTACTTTCAGGATCACCGTGTCAATCCAGACCATGCCTGGTGGCAACGGGAGGAGGAATATGCCCCCCCCCCCAGGCAGGTGTTGGCCTGAGGTTCCCAATAAACCTGCTAGAGCAAGGGTGTCTGAAGTTGGGGGGCTGCATGTCACCCCTTTGTGTAGGAGATCATCTAGAGGTGTGTGTGGAAGAAGATAACCTCCCTGCCAGCTGTGTGGGTGGCTCCTGTGAGAGATGAACGGATCACGGTATTCATTCATGCTTCCTGCGTGCACCGGCCGCGGGCCCCACCTGGGTGTGTAAGCCAGGCAGCACCCAGTCATGGGGGCCTTTGAGAGGTCCTGCGGGAAGACCGGGGTTACCTCATGGTGGAATGGGCCAGGGAAGGGGGTGCTGGATAGTGGTGGCACCCTAATCCTATCTTTTGGGCGTATTTATTTATTTATTTATTTATTCTTGTCTCCCTGGGGATTGAACCCAGAGGCATTCTACCTTCTGAGCTACACTCTCAGCCTTCTTTTATTTTATTTGAAACAGGGTCTTGCTGAGTTGTGGAGAGTCTTACCGAGTTGCTGAGGCTGGCCTCCAACCTGCGATCCTCCTGTCTCAGCCTCGCAAGTACTAGGATTACAGGTATGTGCCACCATGCCTGTCTTGGGCAATTTTTTATTTTATTTTATTTTATTGCTTCCACTGATATATTGAGATTTGCATGTCCCCAGTTTAATGGATGAACAGGTTAAAAAGTCTGCTGGCCCTGAAGTTTTAAGAACAGGCCACATGGCTGGGTGTGGGGGCATGCACCTCTAATCCCAGTACTTGGGCGGCTGAGACAGGAGGATCACAGGTTCAAGGCCAGCCTGGGCAACTTAGTGAGACCCTGTTTCAAAACAAAAAGATAAGCCAGCCATGGTGGCAAATGCTTGTAATCCCAGTACTTGGGAGGCTGAGACAGGAGGATTGCAGGTTCGCAGCCAGTCTCAGCTACTTAGTGCGGCTCTCCACAACTTAGTGAGACCCTGTTTCAAAATCAAGAATAAAAAATAGGACTGGGGGTGTAGCTCAGAGGTAGAATGCCCCTGGGTTCAATCCTCAGTACCACAAAAATAAATAAATTAATTAATTAATTAAAAAGATAAAACAGTGCTAGGGGTGTAGCTCATAAGTTGAACTTGTTTGGGTTCCACCCCCAGTACCACACACACACACACACACACACACACACCGGGCAGTGCTTTGTGCTAACATGGCGCTCAGTTCGGAGTCTCAGCCCATGGACCACATTCCCGGCAGCTTCTTCCTTGGGAGAGAGTTTGTTTCCCTGGTGACTGTCCCTAGCCCAAGGTGCAGCACCGGAGCTTGAGGGCAGGAAGTTTTCCAGCCTGAATGCTGAGTTGCTCAGCCTGGTAGGGAGCCGCTCCCTCAGGGAGGGCCAGGGAGGGCCCAGGAGCCCTTTCCAGGAGCACCTGGGCAGGAGCAAAGGGTGCTGACTCTGCCCTCTTTTCTTTTGGGTATTGGAGACTGAACCCAGGGGCATTCTATCTTCGGGCTACACCCCTATCCCTTTTAATGGTTTTGTTTTGAAACGGGGTCTCGCTAAATTGCCAAGGCTGGCATTGAACCTGCAAGCCTCCTCTCTCAGCCTCCTCACTAAGTTGCAGAGTGCCTCACTAGGTAGCTGAGGCTGGCTGAGAACCCAGATCCTCCGGTCTCAGCCTCCCAAATGCTGGGATTACAAGCGTGGGCTACCACGCCCGGCTCCCAGTCCTATTTTTTATTCTTTATTAGTACTGGGATGACAGGTGTGGGCCACTAGGGTCTTGCTAGGTTACTGAGAGTCTCACTACGCTGCTGAGGCTGGCCTTGAATCTGGGATCTTCCTGTCTCAGCCTCCAGAGTACTGGGATTACAAGCGTGTGCCACCAAGCCCGGCTGTCCTCTCTTTTTTTTTTTTTTTTTTTTTTTTTTGCGGTACTGGGGATTGAACTCAGGGGCATTCTACCTCTGAGCTACACCCCCAGCCCTATTTTTTATTCTTTATTTTGAAACAGGGTCTCACTAAGTTGCAGAGTGCCTCACTAGGTAGCTGAGGCTGGCCTCGAACCCGGATCCTCCGGTCTCAGCCTCCCAAATGCTGGGATTACAAGCGTGCGCCACCA
>PVLC010028709.1:0-20806 GCA_004027655.1 Graphiurus murinus
ATACTGAGGATTGAACCCAGGGTTTTTCTACATCTGAGGTCTGGGTCTCACTAAATTTCCAGGGTCTCACTGAGTTACTGAGGTTGGCCTTGAACCTGTAATCCTCCTGTTTCAGCATTCCAAGTACTGATATTATTGGTCTATGCCACAATGCCTAGATTCCTATCTCTTCTTATAAATGAAGTGATCTCATTCATGAGGGTCCCAAACTTGAAATTTAGTCACCTCTCAAAAGTTCTATCTCCAAATACCATCACAATGGTAATGGGGTATCAACATCTCAATGGGGAAGAAGAAGCATTTAGTTCATCGCACATTCAGGAAAGCTGATCCATTCTTTCACTGTGGATAATTCCAGTTTACCAAGTAATTTGAAGAATTGGAGGTAAATTCTAGAAGATATTATTAAAAAACATGTCGTCATGTAATATTTCAGTTACAGCATCATGAATTCTGCATAGGCTTTATGCAGTCACATTGTGTCTAAGATAGCTAACTATGGAGAAAGGAAGTACATATAGTATTTGAGGTAGAGAGGATCAATACAAAAGAAGCGCATGCCTGTGCCTCATCCAGTGTGACCCAAGGTCACAGAAGCACAAGAGTCAAACTGCACCTGAGGATTCATGCACTTGAGACAGTGGAGCTGTGCCTAGAGATCTACAGGGGCAAAGTCTCAAAGCCTGACCTCAATGTCAGCTCAGTTCCAGGAGCCTGAGCTTTGTAGTTGAGATCTTCAAGTAGCAGAAGGAGGAAAAGCTAGCCCATGGTAATTAAAACAAAAACAGAGTCCCTCGTGAGTGTCTCTCTAAAACAAAGAGCTCTGTTACAGCCTTCTACCATCAATGTAAAATGCATTTGTATTTGAAAAAATTAGTAAAGATGATTCAAATTCCTATTAAATAAGCTTTTGACACTAGCAAGTTCAAAGAAATACAGGTAATCAACTTTGTAAGCAGAAAACCTGTACACACACACACACACACACACACACACACACACACACACCAAAATTTAGACACATTGCAGGGAAAATGGAAAAGCCTGTATAGTCAGCATTATCAGCCTTTACTCCCAGAAATAAACAGTAAATTGTGGTCTAATATAATCCAGAATAATATGAGGTGCTAGTATTCTAATTTGTGTTTACTGTGTGCTAGGCCATTACTTTATCCATAGACTATCAAGCTAAGATTGTTCATTGCGTATATTGTGCAAAAGTGCCTGACCACAGAGTCAAGGGAACCTATACAACCTAGCAGGGGTTGGACCGTCTATGGAACAATATATCCACCCCAAAGTGGTACCTTTTTATAACTCAACCACCCAAAGTGATGCTCTTTATTTTTTTTTTCTTAATTTGTACAATAGTGCTGCACACACTAACAGATGCACTGGCATTATCTTACTTGTTCTTGGCAACAAATACTACAATGTAGATGTTATGAATTCCGTGCACTCTAAAGCATTCTGAGGTAGATCACTCTTGAGTCAAGTGAAACAATATGAGCTTATCCTATCCTTCCTATCTCTCCCAAATGTGAAAACTCAAGTGGCTTCAATACATATTTGCATTTCAAGATTCAGTCAATGTGCTAATCTCTTGGATGGAATCCTGACCATTTCTTCTGGCTCTTTTCCTACTGATCTTGTCACTCCTGTATTCTCACAGCTACTTTGCTCTGTAGGAAATCCCAGATCTTTCATCTCATTTCCTCAGGACAGTGAAAACACACACATACACACACATACACACACACACACACACACACACACACACACAACAGACTGGTCAGGCCCTCTGGATAAGAAAGAAAACTTAAAAAGTACAACAGCAATGATTCAAAGGCAAATATGATGCATTAGTTATTACTTATCATCATCATCATAAGAAAATTCATACCTAATTATTAGATACCACAGCTCAAGACTGACACCAAAATTTCAGGACTACATTTCTTCTAGCCAAATTTCTTCTCCAAAGCCCTTTCTGAGACTCTAAAATCCAACTCTACTGGAGACTAGCAGATTTCCCCCAAACACTTAATTCTTCATTGTACAGAATAATTTAATTCTAATGTTTGGCAATTTCTTACCAAGACTAGATAGAGCTTACCTTCTCATAATCTTATTTTTAATCTTAACAAGGTTAACCTATAAAGTCTTAAGTTTTCAATTCTGTGAATATTTCAACTAAATTGAGATAGTCGTATTAAATTAGGCTGGAAATCATAATCTAGAGTGTGTGTATCCTTAAAAGGATATGTATTACTTTACATATATATTTACATCTTTACTTGTATCTACATGTAAGGATAATATCTATATACAAATAAATACATATTTTTCAAATACTCTAACCATTCACCTATTGGTTTTTATCAAAATAATAGAACTCTAAAATAATATTTATTTCAAAAGTGCCATAAGTGGTATGTTTGTTGATCAATTTAAGTTTTTATAGGTGTCCCTCCTGCATCTGGGACAATGGGGCTTAGTGTGTTAAATATAGCTGAGGCTTCAATTATTGTTTTAGATCACAACCTCCTCTTGTCTGATGCATCTTTTCTACAGATGATAAAATTGAAACTCAGAGAGCCTGTGTAACTTATATAATATACCTCAGATTCCAAAGTTTACTCCTCTTTCATTAAACACCAATTTAAAATCAATTTAGCACACACGAAGAAATTCTGGATCTGAACTGAAAATCCTTATGCTAGTATTCAGAGAGAAATTATTACATGAACTCCATACATTCAACACAGCAAATATCATTGAATACCAACAGAACTCAATAAAATGAGAGGCAAATTTCTAGAACTCTGAGTTTATCTTCTATTGTAAGATACACACATTGAACAAATAAACATATGCTGCAATTGGTGCTAAGTAATATGAAAAGAGAGAACAAGAGTCAATTCTTTCTATGTTCTTTGCAACATAATATAAAATTCTTTTCTAAACTTTTTTTTAAATTTGTTTATTTTGTTTCTGTGGTACTGGGGACTGAACTTAGTAGCATTCTACCTCTGAACTATACCCCCAGCCCTATTTTATTTTTTATTTTGAAACAGGGACTCACTAAGTTGCAAAGGGCCTTGCTAAGGTGCTGATCCTCCTGTCTTAGCCTTCCAACATATAGGGATTACAAACATGTACAACATGCCTGGCTACTCCTAGAAATTTTTAATATCTAGAAATATTGATTTTTAATCTCAGGAACTATCAAGAAGCTATATGAGTCCGATGGTCATATTCAATTGCTAGGCTAGTCTCCTAGTTAAGTTCGTTCCTCTTTTTTTGGAACCTGTCTTAAAACAAAATATATCAATACAAATACAAGCAAAACAAAGCAGAAAACATTAACTCTGGAGGAATTGTTTACTTTTGCCTGAGAACTACAAAGATAAACCATATAACTGGGACCCTGCTTAATGTGTAATTGCATGCACCTGCATACAGTTGTCCTGTGATTCTAATGTGCTCCCCTGGTTAACCCCCTCTGTCACCACTGAACCATTCACCACTCAACACTTGACCAAAGCCCAAACCTTCTCCTTCATAGAGGAAAATTGGAAACGTCAGAAGGGAAACCTTTATCCATTTAATTTCAAACCTCATTGTATCTGTGCCAATTCCTTCTGCCTTTTAATTTAGAAAATATTCATCTTCCTACCTAAAGCCCAGAACTCTTTCTAGCATCTCATATTAGAAAACATACGATATCAGTTGCCTCTGCCTTCTCTTGCTGTCCTTACTTTTGCTTCCTACTAGATCTTTCGTATTATTTCATATAAAATGTAAAGAACAAAAACTCCATGTTCAATTTATACCTCCCACTTTATCTCACTCTACACCTTTTCAGCCAAAGGTCTCACCAGGAAAGTTTTAACTCCATTTTCTGACATCCCATTCACTCCAACCCTGCCCAACTGAGTTTCCTCTCCTCTACTACAAAGCTTATTAAGGAATGACATTTGTGACTTCCCAGAATTTATATGTTGACCTTAGCCCCCAGTGAGGCTGAAGTTGGAGGCAGGATGCCTAAGGAAGTAATCAAGGTTAAATGAAGTCATAAGAGTAGTACCCTGGTCCAAGAGGATTAGTGTTCTCTTAAGAAGAGGCATAAGAAGGTTCATACTATGTGTGAACCCAGAAGAAAGGTCATGTGAGGACATGGGAAGTAGATGTATATAAACCAGGAATAGAAGCCACCCTAGAGACTAGATCTGCTGGCATCTTGACTGAGGACTTCTAGCCTCAAAAAAAATGGCAGAAAATTAGTTTCTGCCCAGCCTGTGGTATTTTATTATGGCAGTCTGTGTAGACAAATGCAGAGTTCTTGAAAAGTCACTAAAACCACCATATTGAGAAATCAAATGGAAATTCTTCAGTTATCAACATAAAATACTATTCTGTTAATATTCATTGAACAGATACCTTTGAGTGCTTAGCACTCTACTAGGTGCTAAAGTTGTCCTGGTGGTGTATTTCCCTGGTAGTGTATGTGCTTAGCACGTGCAATACTCTAGATTCAATCCCCAGAATCAAGAGGGAACAGAAGAGAATATTGAAGTGAATAGAACAGGCAGGTCCCCATTCTCAAGGAGTTTTACATTGTTGTATGTGGGAGACTGACACAAAACATTAAGCAAATGAGCAAAAGTAATATCAGATAGTGACAAGTGCTATGGTGATAATAAGTATTAGTCAACGACTTCCTTCCCTTGGAATTCTCTGTATTCACTTGACTGTGTGTGTGTGTGTGTGTGTGTGTGTGTGTGTGTGTGTGTGTGTGTGTGTGTGTTTACTTGTATTTGGTGCATTGTAATTATCATCATACTGAGGTATAGAATAATAGGAGTCCATGCACACAACTCTCGGAGCATTTCCCTCCAGGTTCCTCCACCTCCCTGAACAAGTCCCTAAGACTGGAATTGGTAATTTTATACAGACAGGTAGCATTATTACAACTGTTACATTCTTTATGTCTCTGTCCCTTCCCTAAGCCCCCTCCATTACTCCACTGGAGTCTCTGCTTTTCTACCTGATGTTACCCTTGTTTCCCAATTTTTTCTGTCTAGCTTCTACTTATAAGAGAAAACATTCAACTATTCATATTTCGAAACTGGCTCATCTTGCTTAGCAAAATATCCTGCAAATAACATAATTTTGTCCTTTTTTTTACGGCTGAGTAAAATTCCATGTGTGTGTGTATACCACAGTTTTGTGATCTGTTCATCTGTTGGTAGATAACTAGGCTTGTTCCATATTTGGCAACTGTGAATTATTCTGCTATAAACAATGCATGTGTCACTATAATATTCTGAATTCAATTCCTTTGGGAAGCTACTCAGGAGTGGTTTTTTTTTCATCTCTGACAGCATTTTATTGGATGTATGAGCTAGCTTATATTTCCTTAACCACATTTAGAATTGAAAATCTTCTAACCTTGATCTTCGATTATCCATCTACAAATATGACATCACATTTGTTTGCATTATTTATTTATTTATTTACTTGCTTATTTATTTATTTATTTATTTATTTATTTATTTGTTAGGGTCTTAGCCCGGCCGGAAAGATCTCGCCTCTAGATGGCGCCTGGCAGAGTGCCAGGAGTGGCTGCAGGTGGTAACATCCTAGGGCTGCCCCACGCTAGAGCGCATGCACCAGCACGCCCTGCCCGTGGCCTGCCCAGGTGAGAGCTGTATGCGGGCACCTCGTGACTCAGGCCCTGCGCGGCTTTAAGAGTCTCCGCCTCTCACCAGCGAAAGAGAGGAAGGCTGGCGGTTGCTGTTGTTGTTGTTGTTGCTGTTGCTGTTGCTGGAGGCGTAGGTTGTTGGGGGTCTGTTGGAGAGGTACTATTGCGAGGAACGGTTAACGAGAGTGGGGTGAGAGAAGCAGGGTTAAGAGAACAGTTACTATTACTGCTTGGGTAGTGTCCTTGATCCCAGAGAGAGAGAGAGAGAGAGAGCGCGAGAGAGAGAGGTATAATAAAGAGAAATTTGAACCAGCAACGTCCAGTCATCATCTTTATTGGGGCCTCACGGTTGAGGGTTCAGCCTGGGGTCCCGATATTTATTTATTTATTTATTTATTTATTTATTTATTTATTTATTTATTTATTTATTTATTATTTTTGTGGTACTGGGGATGGAACCCAAGGGCATTCTACCTCTGAGCTACACCTTCGGTCCTATTTTTCTTTTTGTTTTTGAAACAGGATTTCACTAAATTGTGGCAGGTCTTGCTAAGTTGCTGAGGCTGGCAGTGAACCTTTGATCCTCCTGTCTCAGCTTCCCAAGCATTGGGATCACGAGTGTGCCCCACCACGACTGGCTATTTTTCATCTTAAAAATCACTCCAAATGTTATGTCTCTTGCTGAAAACCTTCCATGGAGATAAAAATAGATCTACATCTTCCCTTGAATGTCTTAAACACATCTCAATCTGGGTTTTTTTAACCTTAAAAAGCTTAAAACATTAAGAAAGACTTATTATCCACCATAGACAATTAATCAATAATTAAGATATTAAATGCTTTTCAAAACATCTTTGCAACTTTTCTTGTTTCTTGACTACACTTCTGAAAATCCTCTAGTCAGTTTCTCTCTCCCAGTTTATCTAAGTGTGTGCCCAGGGTTACCTTTTTTAAAATAAAAATAGAATTACAGTGCTAGATTATAAAATACACATCCCCACTGGTTTAAAGATAATAAGTAAAACCTTAAAACTATTTTAAAAGGTGAAAAAACTCTTTAGAAACTTTTTTGACCTCCTTACTCTCCAGACTCCACCCAGGTTTTTAATTTTTTGTCATGCAACTTGCTCTTTGTCACCACCAAGCCTTTGGACAGGATTCTGTCTGAGAAAGGACTTTCCCAACTTTCTTATATACAAAAATGTCTATGTAACCTTAGCATTTCAAGTCAAATTTACTTCTGCAAAAAAGCCTTTTCTACTCTACCTATAGATATTATAGGAAGAGAGACACAAGCCTTGCCCATTAAGCTCAATCTTAAAAGGGAAAGACAGAAAATCATGAAATAAAATTAATAGACTATCTGAGATTCAGCAGTTTTACTCCTGAATATATAACTAATAAAATATGTAATATTAAATATATATGTATATTTTGCATATATATATATACAGTAGTGCTTGTACTCATGTGTAATATCAAATATCAGAAGTATTTATAGAAATACTATTAACCTCACATAGGAAAAACCCTAAATGCTCATCAATGGACAAATTGCAGTGGATTTATGCAATGCAATACCATATAGCAATGATATTGAAGAAACTAAACTATACCAGCAATAATGAATCTCACAAATACATTTAGTGAAAGAATCCCAAAATAAAATAATACAAACTTTCTGGGTTGTTCCATTTACAAAGAATTCAAAGGCACACACACACACACACACACACACACACACACACACACACACACCCCTATGGTATTAGAAATCAGAATATTAGTTGCTATTGGGTGGGATGATAGTGATTGGAAGGGGATAATGAGTTTTTGTGTTATAGTGATATTCTGTTAATTGTAGTTGGTGTTAGTTAATAAGAGTTTACTCATTTTGGTATATCACTTATGGTCTGTGACTCTGACTACTTAAAAACTTGTACATAAATATACATAATATGTCATGATGATTACATAGTAAGATAAGAAGTGAAATAGAAGAGAGATGTTATAGGAGGAACATGGTTTGGCAGTACTGGTAGTTATTTTAAGTAGAGTAATCAGAGAATGTCTTGCTGAGAAGGTAACTTTATCAAAAATACAATGGAGAGAGAAAAAGTCCTGGACCTTGAGAAAGAGTATTCTAAAAAGACAAAATCACAGTGCAAAATTCCTTAAGATATAAATGAGTCAACCTAAAATTTTCAACAATAGAAGATAAGCATGCCTGAATGGAATTATCAAAGAAAGAGAAGCATAGAATTAGGACAAGAGGTAATGGGGAAGGGAGGCCAAAGATTTCAAGGACATTTGCAGTAGTTTAAGGGCTTCACATTTGTGAGTGTTATTCTCCGAAGGGAATCATGCTTCCCAGTTATCACACTTTTGTAAAACTCTCTTTTAAATTGAGAATAAAACTGACCCTGTGTAACCCATACTGTGTAACCAATACTGTGGCATTCATTGCTCAGTTATGTCTTGTTTCTACTTGTGAATCTTGGAAAGCTCACTCTTAGAGACGTGAAGTATGATGAAAGAGGTCTATCTTGAGACATTCACATTCTGAGGAAGCTCAAACAAGCAAGAAGTTTGGGAAACAACATATTAAGAGAGGTGGTGACCAGCTCCCAGCTGCTCCAACCAATTCAGCTAAGACATCAGACATGCAAATGAAGAAGTCAGTCTGGAAGTCCAGTTCCAGCAACCTAGCAACCTTATAGGACAGAAACCCTTGAAAGACCTCAAAGAACTATTATTTGAACCCAGTTAATTAGAGATAAGAGATAATAGGTTGCTACCTTAAGCCATTCAGTTTCGTGGTGGTTTCTCACTCTGATGTAATAATTAGAATAGGATTCTTCCTTATGTAAGACAGAAAGCCATTGGAAAGTTCTGAACTGAAGTATGATTTAGGTCTTCAAGGGAGCATATGACTGAATGAATGGAAGAATTAATGAATGAATGAGAGACTAACTAAAGAAAGACTTTATTTCTTGATATTTCCCCATTTGGGGGTTTTCTTTCCTTGCCAATCTTCTAATTTTTAATTCCATTCAATTTAATGTCTTCTTTAAAAAGTAACTTTCAATATCCATGGATACTGCATGAAAATGAGAATTGCATTATCATTTACTGAGAATTTCAATACAGAATATCTTTAATATTTTAAAATCCAAATGAAGATATGATAGGAAATGAAAAAGACCATGACAGCATTGATAATGTATATTACTTTCTCATATCAAATCTGAAGCTTACAGAATATTAACACTTTTTTTTACTACTTCACAGCGTGAAATAGTCTGCAAAATCAAAGAGATTCTCTTTTTGGGAAATTGCACCAGAACAAAAATTGGCTTAAGAGAACACTATTGAGAGATACTAAAAATAGTATTTAAAATGAAGAAAATTAAATATCCATGTATCAAACTCTATTAGTTTCAAGAATAATTTACTTAGCCCTGGATTCTTTAGTTTTACCTTATTTTAAATTTTTTGTAAATTAATTATTTTACTACATACTATGTTATACTTTAACATCTTTATATGGTTATCATAGGCTGTGTTTTTTTCCCAAGCTTCTAGAGGTAATACCAGCATTGTATTAGAACCAGCCACTGATACTGATGATAGGATTTTAAACCTTGAGACAAGTGAAAGTGGCTTTACAGTAAAATACTTTCTCATATCCACTTTTATATTCTGTCTTCCTGTTTTCATATCCCAAGATCTATCCCAGATATGGTTTCTAGTGTCATTTCAGAAAAAAACTAACAAAATAGTATACTCCTTTAAGTTAATAACCTGCTAAAGGCAGTGTACTTCCCTATTTGGGACTCATGATATTTTGCCTAATATCACACTAGACCATGATACAGGTAACATCATGTTAGTCAGAAATGAAGACAGAAATTGCAATCATTTTTTACATCATAGTAAGCAAATTGTATAATAGAGAGTTTTAAATCAATCCTAAAAATATTTATGTAAAGTATTTAGCCACCCTGTACTATGGGACATTATAAGAAGACATTATCTTTATTCTAGTTATCCATTATTGCATATTAAACAAGTCTAACACACTGTGACTTAGAAAAACAACCACCAACCTGGGTGCAGTGGTGCATGCCTGTAATCCCAATACTTGGGAGGCTGAGACAGGAGGATTGCAGGTCCAAAGCAATTTAGTGAGACCTTGTTTCAGTAGCTCAAAAGTAGAATGCCTCTAAGTTTAATTTCCAGTACCCCACCCCCCAAAGCATTCATTGTGTTCAGGAATGTGCAATTAAGCCAAGAAATATCAGAATGGCTCATTTCTGCTCCATGCCGCATCAAATCGGGCTAGAGGCTCACTCATGTGGATAGAATGGATGGAACTGGAGAATATAAGTGAGATTAGTCAGTCACAAAAAATGAAGGGTCAGATGTTCTCCCTCATATGTGGAAGCTAGGCAGAAATTGGGACACCGAAGGGAATTGAGACAAAGGAGAAACCTTAGTGGAGTGAAAGAGGGGACCTAACTGGAAGATTGGAGGGGAGAGGAGACTGGAAGAAAAAACACCTCAATGGACATGATGTACATACAAAAATTTATCAAAGCACTGGAAGGTGTAGAGGGAGAGGGAGTGGGGTGGGAACTGGGGGAGCAAGTGCTGTATGCATCTATGCCTCTATCACCCTGCACTGCATCAAGATGTTTGACTACAATGCACCAATAAGAAAAAATAAAAAACATATATGCCAAAGAAAAAGACTAAGTAGATGTGCCCTAAAATGTTACAATGTTTATTTCTGGTGAGTGGGGTTTGTGAAGTTTTCTTTTTCTCTTTTTGCTTACCTATATTTTCCAAGTTTTCTATAGTAAACAGGCATTACTTTGGTAAAGAGAATAAACTAAGTTGTAAGATCAAAAAGGAAAGGAGGAAGTTGGATTCAATCGCTCAATAGAAAGAGAAAAAAAATGCAGCTTTTTAAAAGCTACCATATTATGCGCAGCAAATGACAAATTGCTATACTTTGAAATTGCTACAACTAAAAAAGCAACAGATCATTTAGTAGACCTCTTCAGACTTTGGAAATAGTGCATTCCACACTTTTAAATACTGCTCCATCCACCCAGCAAACTCCTATGCCTGCAGCTGAACTGAATAGGACCAAGAAACTACAGACCTTTCCTGTAGGGACCTAACTGGCTACAATGGAGCTCATCCAGACCTTGAGTTTACAGACTGTCCCAGTGGGAGCTTGCGTGACTGAAGGGACTTGTGTGGTATTGTAAGGAGCAAATCTATGGGGTCTGTGAGTTTGCAAATCATGCCTGCAGAGATGGGGGCTGGGGCTACATTTGGACACAGCAAGAATGTGAATTAGCAGACAATCCCTAGGTACTGTATTTCGGCAGGACCTAGAGTCTGAAGTTCACCCAGTCCTATGGGGTCTCTACTGATCAATGAAGGACCACCAGCAATGGTATCTATCAGGTGAAATAACTCAGTCAACTATGCCACAGGCTTGGAAGGTTATAAACTCTCACCAGCAGTGTTTTGGGTACCATAAACACCAAAGCTGGTGGCCAGTAAGGTTTCATTTGAGTGCAGCTACCCAGATCAGTAGCAGTGTCCCTTGGGGCTAAGTAACTCAGCCACTTACGCCCTAGGCTCGGAATGGTACAATGTCTCCCTGGCAAAGTTTGGATCCTGAAAGCAGGGAAGCCGGGGGCCAGCAGGGTTTCAAGTGATTGCAGCTGGCAGAACAGCAGCAGTATCTCTGGGGCAATTTGACTCGCACAGCCACACCATCAGCTGGGAATGCAACTCCCTTTCAGCCAACAAAATTTGTGCCTAGTGATCACAGATTCTGATGACTGGCAGGATTCCATGTGATTACAGCTAGCAGATCAGCAGTGGAGTCCCTGGGGCATCAGATCTCATCCAGCCTGACTGCAAGCTCAGAACATGATAACCTCTGGCCCTGCTGAGCTCAGACCCAGTGACCATGGAAGCCAGATGCCAGCAATCCAAAGGTTTTCATATGTTCCCAATTAGCAGAGCAGCAAGGCTTCCCCTGGGGCATTAAATCTCAGCCAGAGAGCCACTGACTCTGAACAGAACATTATAGTCTCTGACCCTGCTAAGTTTGGGCCCAAAGAGCAGGGAGGCCTGCAGCCAAACAGAGACTGCTGCTTGCATGCACTAAGAACAATATCCTCTTAAAGTCATTCTGGTGGACTAACTCAAAAGCCTGCTTATATGAGACAGATTCATTGAGGCAAATATATGCCCTCACAATAGGCCTTATTACAAAGAGACAACAAATAGACATAATATTCCCATACAAGGAGGAAGAGGATATTAAAGCAACAGAGATACAAACCTGAAAATTCTGAGAACATGAAAATGAAGACCAATGAGGAAGCAATAAACTCCCAGAACTCAACAACCACAGAAATCACTGAAACTGAGCTGTAGAAAATGCCAGAAGGAGAAACCAGAATTTTCATTTTTCAATATGATCAAAGGCCTTACAAATGAAGTCAGAGAAAGTGTACAGGATATGAAATAACATATCAATAGAGAGATTGAGACACTGAATAACAACCAAAAAGAGGCCCTGAATGAAATGAAGGTGACAATAAATGACATAAAAACTACCTCTGGCAGACTAGACCACACGGAAAATAGAGTCTCACTCTTAGAAGACAGCATATTCAAAGCTGATCATACAGTCACCAGTATAGAGAAGACAATGCAACAACACAACCAGGATATTCCAGAAATATGGGATAATATGATCTATCTTATGAATAAAAGACACTGAAGAAGGTCTAGAAGCATGGACCAAGGAAATTAGAAGCCTCTTCAAAGAAATAATATCTGAGAATTAGCCAATCATGGAAAACAAGATGAACATCCACATACAAGAGACATTCAGAACCCAAATAAGACAAGAACAAAGAAGACCTTCTCCACACCATATAATAATCAAAATGATGAATATAGAGATCAAGGAGATAATCTTAAATGCATCAAGAGAAAAAGGATGGGTGACATTCAGGAGCAAAACAATAAGAACCACTCCAGACTTTTTGACCCAAATCATGAAAGTCATGAGGGACTTATATGATATACTCCAAACCCTGAAAAAAAAAAAAAACTTAAAAAAAATTGCTATATCCATCGATGACAGCATTCAAAATTGGCAGAAAAACAAAAACCTTCCAAGACCTTTAGAAGCCAAAATAATTCTTGGCTACCAAACCAGCACTGGAGAAAATACTTAAAGAAGTAAAACACAAAGAAAAAAAAAATAAAAAACAGAACTAGAGAGGGGGCAAATTCTACCAGAGAAGAGAAGCAAGTAAGCAAAGGAGAAATAACACTACATCAAACAGAAAATATAATTCAAAATCACAGGAAACAAAATAATCCCTCAATTATAACATTAAAAATGCAAGAGAAGGAAATCAAAGGAATATAAGTGGGAAAAGAAATAAAATTATCTCAATTTGCAGATGATATGATCATATACTTAAAGGACCCAATAAAACTCAACCAAAAGACTTCTAGAGCTTCTAGAGCTATCAAGTTCAGCAAAGTAGCAGAATACAAAGTCAATCTTAAAAAACGAGTAGCTTTTCTATATGACAATCATGAATCCATTTGAAAAGAAATCCAAAAAAAAAATTTCATTCACAATAACCTCAAAAATAATAAAATACCTGAGAATAAATCTAACCAAGGAGATTAAAAAAAAAAACATCTAGAATGAAAACTATAAAACACTAAGGGAAAAAATTAAAAAATATCTTAGAAGATGGAAAGATCTCTCATGCTCTTGGATAGATAGAATAAAGACTATCAAATGATCATTTTACCAAAAGTGACCTACAAAGTCAACACAATTCATATCATTATACCAATATCATTCTTAACAGAGCTAGAAAAATCAGCTCTCAATTTCATATGAAGAAACAGAGGACCCAGAATAGCTAAAACAATTCTCAACAATGAAAACCATGCAGGAGGCATCACAATACCTGACTTCAAATTATACTACAGAGCTAGAATAATAAAAAACAGCATGGTATTGGCACAAAAACACACACATAGACCAATGGAACAGAATAAAAGATACAGAAACAAATCCACATGCTTACAGCCAATTGATTTTAGACAAAGGTACGAAAAACATACACTGGAGAAAAGACAACCTTTTTAATAAATGGTGTTGGGAAAACTGGTTAACCATTTGTAGAAAATGGAATTAAATCCCTGTCTATCACCCTGCACAAGAGTCCATTTAAGATGGATCAAAGACCTGGAATTTAGACCTGAGATTTTGAATTTACTAGAGGAGGACATGGATCCAACGCTCTAACATATAGGCATAGGTAAAAACTTTCTCAATAAGATGCCCAAAGGTTAGGAAATTAAAATAAGAATTAAGAAATGGGATGACATTAAACTGAAAAGTTTCTACTCATCAAAGGAAACCATCAAGAGTCGAAAGAGAGAGTCTACAGAATGGGAGAAGATCTTTGCCAGCTACTCCTCTGATAGGGATCTAATACCTAGAATATATACTTTTAAATACACTTTAAAAAAAGTAAATAACTCAATCTAGAAATGGGCGACTGAACTAAATAGACACTTCACAAAAGAAGAAATACAAATGTCCAATAAATATATTTTTAAAAAGTACTTAACATTTTTAACAACCAGGGAGATGAAAATCATAATTACATTAAGATTCTATCTAACTTCAATTATAATGGCAATCATCCAGAAGTCAAACAACAATATATGTTGACAAGGATGTGTAGAAATAGGAATTCTTCGCCGGGCGTGGTGGCGCATGCTTGTAATCCTAGCATTTGGGAGGCTGAGACCGGAGGATCCGGGTTCGAGGCCAGCCTCAGCTACCTAGTGAGGTGCTCGGCAACTTAGTGAGACCCGGTTTCAAAATAAAGAATAAAAAATAGGACTGGGGGTATAGCTCGAAGGTAGAATGCCCCTGGGTTCAATCCCCAGTAACGCCAAAAAAAAAGAAATAGGAATTCTTCTACACTGTTGGTGAGATTGCAAATTAGGGTAGCTGCTATGGAGATAAATGTGGAGATTCGTCAGAAAACTGGGAATTGATCCACCATATGATCCAGCTATACCACTCCTGAATATCTTTCAAAAAGGACTTAAATCAGAATATTATAGTAATACATGCATATCCATGTTTGTAACAGCAAAATTCATAGTAGCCTAAGTATAAAAACCAACCTAGGTGTTCATCAATAGATGAATGGATTACAAAATGATGGAATATGCACACAATGGAATTCTACTCAGCAATAAAGAAAAACAAAATTATGTCTTTTTCAGGAAAATGAATGGACATGGAGAACATTATGTTAAGTAAGATTAGCCAATCACAGAAAGTGAAAAGTCATATATTTTCTCTCATATGTGGAAACTAGGGAGTAATTGGGATACCAAAGGGACTTTAGGTGATGGAGAAACCCCAGTGGAATGAAGTAGGTAGTTTAGGGGAAGGTTGGGGAGAGGGAGAATGAAGGAAGGAAGCACTTTCATGGACATCATGTACATATGTGAGAATACCAATTCCAATTTCAATATCATGTATGAGAAAGGGGGAAGTAGGGAGAGAGCTGGGGGGACTTATGAACTACTCTCTGCCTGTAAGTTACCATCACTATTTACTGCATTATGTTGTGATACTCTACGACTATGATGCTACAATAAAAGTATTTTAAAAGTGTTAGAATACTAATATAAGAGTATTTATCCTCCAGCTCTCACCTGGAAGGCAGGGGAGAGCTTACTGTGGGATGATTTTCTCTCTCATGAGATGATTATAGCTTCTGCCAAGCATCCCTCTTTGGACAAACCTGTTTGCTTGTCCTGCCAATGTTTTCTCTTCTCTCCATTCCAGGCCTTGGTAAATGCTCTCTCTGGTACAAGCTCAAGGATGTTGTGCTATTCAGCAACATTTTCCTATCCCTTCCCAACACCGTATAAGTAGTTCCCTACTTAAATCTGCTCAAATGTTCCCAATTTGTGTATGCCATCTGTTTCTGGCTCTGACATTGATTGGTATAGGAACGTTTTGAAAATTTTATGAATGCTAAGACCTTTACTCCAAAAACAAAATTAAAAGAAACTAACAAAAACTCATAATTATCTATCCATTGACCTAACCAAGATTGTACATTCATAAATACACAAAAGATGTAAATAGAATTTTGCAGCTCTAAACAGAAAAAAAAACATTTTGTCCAGTAGATTTCAGCAAACAAAGAAATTAATATCAACTCCCAGATAATATCAACTAACCTAAGAGACATACAAAAGACAGCTCCTTTCTGAGAATCTGATGGGTGCATCATTGTTCACAGAAAAAGCAAAAGATAAAATGTAATTTTCCCAATTTTTTTTGGCCTTGGTTGATATTTCTGACCTTTCCAGTTATGAAATGACTTCTGTTATAGTTGGAAAGCTCTTTTACTATGATTTTTAAAAGACCACTTAGAATCTTTTGAGAACTGTAAATTTGATTCAATTGCTTCTACTTTAATAAAAAAGTCAATTTTACTTTCTTTGTCTTGTGTTTTTAGAATATATATTCATTGCTTGATATTATCTCTTCATATCCAAGAAGCAGACATAATACTCATCACAACACAATGTGTGAACAGAGGCTTCAGATTAATCGGGAGCCAGAAAAATGCAGGAGAGCACTCTGAGACAGCATCAGAGTGCGGGAGGGGGCATCCTTGCCTTGCCACTCACAGTAATTGCAAAAGGGATGGGCTACTGTTAGCTGGGCTCCTGTGAGAGCAAGAGTAGCCTCTGTGTCATTGTTAGCTGTGGTCTTTTCTCAAGTAGTGAGAATCTATGCTAAGACAGGCAAGTGAAGAACACATTAAATGTTGCCCTGTATTCAGGGCAAGCTTGCAGTGAGGTTGTGAAGTAAGTGAACTTGTCTTTTATTTCTTTCCATTACTCTTGTGAAGTTCTGAGATTTTTTTGAATATTTTCTAATTCTCCCTTTCATCAAGCATTTGTTTTGCCTGTGCTAAAATTTCAACACTCATTTCTTTTACATCTGATCTTATACCTTGGGTATCAGCTAATAAAGGATGAATGAATTTCAGATCAACATCCTTGGATATACACAAAAAATTCTTAATTGTTAAAATATTAAAATGTCAAAGAAATTCCATTTTATCATAAAATACCTATTGCAAGCCTTATGCTCTATCGGATATTTCTTCCTGTAGAATTCTCTCCATTTCTGTATTTTTTTAGGACATTAGATATCTTTCCTTGAATCCCATGTAGGCTCCAATTTCATCATATATCCCTAGTTAGCTTGAATGAAATTTAATAAAACATATTTGAAACTTAAAAGATTTAAAAGACAAATTACTTTACTAGCAATATCTAAACTAAAAACAAACACTGTATTTTAGAAATTCAAGGAAAACCATTTTAAAATCTGTTTAAATCCTACAGAAGGAGGGTAGGTAGCAACACATGACCATAGATTTAACACTGTAACCCTACAAACTGTAGACTGGCAAGTTTCTGAATCTTGTTCAAAAGTCCTAAATCAATATTTGAAAGAAAAATTTTTGAGAAAGTTTTTATTAAGTTATTTTGAATAATGTCTTTAATACTCAAATTTGTGTTTATTAGTGCTAGAGGTTGACTTAAGTGTCTCCCAAGGGCCCATGTGCTAAAGGCTTGGCCCCCAGCTTGGCACTCTTAGTAGGCAGTGGAACATTTAGAGGTGAGTTCTGATGGGAGATCTTCAGGTCACTGGGAAGTGCCTAGAAAATTGATCATGGGCTCTGGTCCCTTCTTCTACTCATTCACTTCCCAGCCATGAGGTGAGCAGTTTTGCTCTGCACCTGCCCCCCCCCCCCCCGTCATGATGTGCTGCATCAACACAGACTCCAAGGCAAAAGAACCAACTGATCACAAACTGTAACCTCTACAAGTATGAGCCAAAATAAAACTTTACTCTTTATCAATTGTTACAGTAATGGAAAGCTGACTAAAGTAAACATTCAGCCAGGTATGATAGAAAGAAGAGTATCCAACCACATGCCCAATTTGGCCAAATATCCCCCAGAGAGTGTGTACCCAAAAGTTTAGAAAGAGCTATGAATAACAATGGAGGAATAGAATATGTTATATGTGCCTCAAGACTGTACAAAGTGCTGTAAGATTATAAGAGGAAATGAGGAAACATGCAAAGGAAAGAAATAAATCCACAACTACATTTTTCTCTTCATTAAATACCCTCTAATTGTATACAACACTTTGAAACAAGAAACATATGCTGGGATCTAACATTAACCATGTTATCTTTATGGCAATTTTTACAAGTCTGATTTTTTTCCATATTATCACTTAGGAGACTTAACTAGTAAAAATGCCCAACTGCTATCTGTTATGCATTCACCAGAAAATTCATTTATTTCTGATAATTCATAAGAATTCCTAAAAAATAACACTGCACCACTCAGTGAATTACTTAAAACACATCAACACTAAAATGCTATTAGTCAGCAGACACTAATTTGAGGAAGAAAACAAAAATATTACTTTATCCTAGTTCTTGCCATCTAATATTATTCTCTCATTTCAATCTAGATAAAATGTCCTTGACACTTTCTATGATGATAAAACATGGCTCTCAGAATCATTATAATAAAGTCATAGCCTACACTGAATTTTATTCTCAAGATGCTTATGCAGTACTACATATTCATTTCCTGACTAACTCTAATTCATTTTATTTGCATAGTGGTTTAAGACATTGGGGAAGGATAGGGAGGCTGCTCAGCTTGCTCTCTTCTATGACAGTTCTCAGGGGCAATGAGCAGTTTTTCTGAGCATCCAGGCATGCTGATGTTTCTCTGTCAAATCTGGTAGTGAAAAGGGAAAGACTAATGGGAAAAACAGCAGGAGAGCTATTATTGCTTCAGTGCTCCCTTCACCCGACAGCATCCAGTTGGGACAAAACCTTGGACATTTCTACATCAGTTTCTTCATTTGTATGTGGGAGTAAAAGTACCATCTCATTAGCTTATTTTGAAGATAATGTGCTAATGGAAGAATGCTATATAAAAAAATATACAAAGAAACAATAAGGAGGACATGGAGGATGTTATACTGCTTCACAGAAATATATTTTTGCTTCACTCAGGTATTCAGAAATAGACAACATTTAGCCGGGTGTGGTGGCGCACGCTTGTAATCCCAGCATTCGGGAGGTTGAGACCGGAGGATCCGGGTTCGCGGCCAGCCTCAGCTACCTAGTGAGGCCCTCTGCAACTTAGTGAGACTCGGTTTCAAAATAAAGAATAAAAAATAGGGCTGGGGGTATAGCTCGGAGATAGAATGCCCCTGAGTTCAATCCCCAGTACTGCAAAAAAGAAAAAAAAAAGAAATAGACAACATTTATGTAACTATGAAAACAAATCTTAAGAAAATATGGCATGACTAGAAATCTGTTTTTAAAGTCATGCTAGAAAAATTAGCCTTGTGATTTCTCATAAGAATTTATGGAAGTCTGACAATTTTTACAATTGATGGGGGAGAATATCTATCTAAAGAACCCCAGAGTTGAGTTAATATCCCCAGAAGATCTGGGTACATGGAGACTAAGTTTAAACTAGAGAGATCACAGTAGAGATAAGCTCAAACTAGAAAAATCAATCTTCCTATTCCTAATATTATAGGAAGAACATAGTTTCATTATGTGTCTCAGAAAAAAAGGTAAGAGAAAAATGGTCTCTTTGTCCTTTATGAATGGATAGAGATCACTATAATTTATCTTTACATGTTATAAATTGAGTAATTAAATCATCCACCTTCTGGGTTCCCATTCCCTTCCTCAGAGCCCTTCTTACAAGTGTGATAGTCCTGTTTAAGCATTATTTATAAAAAGATTTTACTATATTTGATAACCTTATATGCCTAAAAGGATGAAGGCCTCTAAGTTTGGTGAATCAAATTAATCATAATTCAATCACTACAGATTAAAAAAATTGAGATACAGTCATTATCTTCCTTATTGCAGATTATGGTGACAGAGTGGCCACTCTAAAACAAAACACAGTTTAAATAAAGTCAGATATCATAGATACAAATGTCAACAAGGACCCATTACGATTATAGAAGATTAGGAAATCATATAAAAAATGATAGTACAAAATCAATACACTGGTCTCTCAGGTTAATTGATGTACATCTCAGGACAATATCCTCTTCCTTTACTAAGACTTTGGATTTGGACAGCTTTGTTTCAATCTGGGCATTGTGACTGCCAGAGGCATGTAAGAAAGGTGTACAGCTTTCTCAGTATCAATGATGTCTATGTTATAGAAATGATTAAAGATTAAATAAAGCAAGTAAAAAAAATACTTAACATTCTATGTGGAACATCAGGCAAATTGGAGGGTATATTTTAAAATCTTGATTAGTTCTAAGTGGAGGAGGATACTCTGGATGACATGGATCAGATAAGAAAAGGAACATGATATTTGTTTCATATTAGAACATTTAGAACCATGTGTGCTTCTAGACTCTGCAACAAAATACCTGACATCATCAACTTAAAAAGAAGAAAGTTTGATTTCACCTCAAAGTTTCAGAAGTCTTGGTCTATAGTTAGTTGGCCCATTTTTTAGTTAGTTAGTTGGCATGCATGAGGCAGAACATTATAGTGGTAGAGCAAATCTGCTTACCACATGGCACTGGGGAAGACAAAGACCAAGACAGGAAGTGGCCAGGGTTCCAGTGACTTAATTTCCTCCCATTAGGTCCTACCTCCTAAACCTTCTACTACCTCTCAAGAGTAGCATGGGCTGGGGAGCAAGTCTTCAATACATAGACCTTTGAGGGACATTCAGGATCCAAACAGAGATCTAAGAAGATTCTATAGTTGTCAAAACTGTGGAATATGAGAATAATCCAAGTATCTTTTTATAGAAATTTTGATTTGGGCATCTCACTCTCAAAGCTTTCAGTTCAACTTCTATTAAGAGAAATGTAGAACCAGGCATGAGGGAG